>CM076581.1:599629768-599931285 GCA_034641835.2 Pinus albicaulis | reverse complement strand
CGCTAAGGCTGAATACATTGCAATGAGTATGGCCTGTTGTGAAGCTATTTGGTTGTGAAATCTCTTCACTGAGTTGTTCAGGCATTTTCTAGATACCACTGTTATCCTTTGTGATAACCAGAGTGGCATTCGTTTGTCAAAGAATCCTGTGTTCCACAATCAACCCAAGCATATTGATATTAGGTACCATTTTATATAGGATATGGTACAGCGAGGCACTATAAGGCTCGATCATATAAGAACTGATGAGCAGGTCATAGATATTCTCACTAAGCCCTTGGGAAAGGTCAAGTTCCTAACCTTCTGCGAGCATCTTGGAATCGTGGAATGACCTTGTTCTGAGGGTCCTGTTGGACGATGAGCTCTGGGCTCCAAGGGGCTTTGGGTATAGCTTCTTGGAGCTATAAGCAACCACAATGCTAGGCTTTTCAAACCTTGTTGGTGTGCTTTCACCCCACCATTTTGATATTGAGTTGGTTGACCTCTCTTTAATCTGTGCCTCGTATGCATCCTACCCATGAAGTTTCAAACTCATGGGAAATACCTCTCATCTTGGCCAATGAGGTGGGAAATGTGCATAGAGACCAATAGCAATATCGATGGATGCATCATAGATTGTTGTACTCTCTATTTCTAGGATGGCACGTGTCCAACCACTTGATCTGTGATCAAGTATAGTGAGGTTTCAGACCTCCGACTAACTTCAGGTCAGTTAAACTAACTTCAAATTAGTATATGACTCTTTTGAGTCCAAGTGAGGTTTCGAACCTCCAATTGACTTCAGGTTAGTTAAACTAACTTCGGGTTAGTATATGACTCTTTTGAGTCCAAGTGAGGTTTCAGACCTCCAAATGACTTCGGGTCAGTTAAACTAAATTCCGGTTAGTATATGACTCTTTTGAGTCCAAGTGAGGTTTTGGACCTCCAACTGACTTCGGGTCAATTAAAATAACTTCGGGTTAGTATATGACTCGTTTAAATCCAAGATAGGTTTTGAACCTCCAACTGACTTCGGGTCAGTTAAACTAACTTCGGGTTAGTATGAGACTCCTTTGAGTCCTATAGAGGTTTCCGACCTCTAAGTTGACTTCGGGTCAGCCGAGAGTGATGTCTTTGTGACTCACCATTTGAAATAAAGAACAGAGGTTAAAGGGAACATAACTATCAATTGTATTTATAGAAAATTAACCATGTGCAATTATAAAGTCATTGGGATGCCATGATGGATTGCACAATCAAGGAAGACTTCTTTTCCTAATTAATAGGGAGTTAATTCCCTAGGAATTGCATAAGCAAGGTAGGCTGAAGTAAGGATGAGAATCGGCTAATTACTAGACCGAGTTTTCCTAGATCAGCGAGAGACAATTGACAGAGTGCTGGATAATCTCATGAGATATTAAGCATTGTATTGTTTCATGATTCCTTGACTTAATACAAAATAGAGATAGAGGGGTTTTGAGCAGTTTCTTTCCCCAAATACATCATGTGTTGTGCGATTGATAATTTCATTCTCTTACTTATATTTGATTGTGCGATCATGTTTTGTTTCCGCAAATTGTAGGAAGGATTTAGTATCTTGTTTTAGTAGCTTACAAGATCAGATTGAATCTTGTTGGTTAGATTTTCTACATGGTATCAGAGCAGGAATTTTTTGGGCAGAAAATTTGTAGAGAATATCTGAAGATTTTGGTGTAAAATTTTCAAAAAAAAAATAATATTTGGATTCCTTGTGAAAAACAACCCAAATGGAAAAAAAAATCGATCGAATCAGAGCTCGAATGAGGGATATATCATTGATTTAAAATAAACTCTTTTTTAGAAAATTTTGTAATGTCAGGACAATTACAATGTGCATGAGTCAAGAACCTATATTCCCTTGAGGTACTAGATGCATGCAAATATTTGAGGAGAAAAGTAGAAGTTAGAGACTTGGTGGTTTAGAGGGAGCACAAATTACCTCTCAACATGCAGCCTCAGAAGCAGTCTCAAAATTTTGTGGAGTAGCCACAGTTGGAGAAGCAGAGAGGAGACCAAGTGGAAGCATCCACTCAAGTAGAGACCTCCATGAGGGGGAAATTTCAAGCCAGATGGGGGGAGGGAGCAACCATACCTCGAGGTGTAAGGTGGGGTTATGTGTAGACATAATCCCAAGATAAGAAATTTGGGCAAGGTCCATTGAGATGGCGTGTCTCATGGATCAAACTTGGCTATGAGGAGCCCACAGTACAACAGTAGTAGGAAGGATCAGTTAGATTGATGCAGTCAGATGTCAGCAAGACAGAAATCAGAGTGACAAATGTCAGATACTGGAGCACAAATTAGAGTTGGCAACATTTCAAAGGGCATGGATGTAGATGTCAGTAACAGCACATAGAATCCAGTACTGGACAGGTGCAGTAGCTAACAGCAATTAGAAGACTCTAATAAAAAATGCATTATATTGATTCAGTTGTTCGGAGGCTATTCAGTTTCAGGATTTGCAAGTGCAAACAACACTAGATAAGTGTTGCATGTAGAACATTCCAAAGGTACCGAATGGGGATAGATTGAATTCCTTTCTTTTTGAGAGAGAGTGTTGAAATTTGCAACAAGAAAAAATGAAATTGGCAACTAGAAAGGACAAAAAAAATGCACCCACACTGGTGAGGAATTTTGATGTACCAGGAGTGAGGAATGTGAGCCGTCTAATTTATTTTTCCCTTGAATAAATTGGACAATAAATTGTAATTTCATCTCATAACAACTTGTGTAAGTTAAATAAGTCATGATGAATGAGTTAGCTCAAGAAATTCAATTTAAGGTGATCGAGGTGGATATTGGTGGCCACCCGCCTATTCCACTTGGGCACTCGCCATTGTCTCTTTCAGTTTTTTAGTTTCCTTAATTATAGCAGAATTTACTATTTTTGTCATTTTTTTGGGTCCTGAACTTCCGGATCCATTCCCAAACGATGTTTTTTGGGCATGAAAGGTTTAGATATTTCATAGAAATTACATCAACATTTGTATTCCTCGAAGTGATATTTCTATCGAGTTATCATGTGTGTCAAACAGAGATCATATGACCAAGTTATGACCCAGGATGTTGGCTGTCCAACTAACACCAACGGGGCCCATAAAATCTTGGTGTTACATCCTTGGCATTCATTTCCATGCATTTGAAACTATTGCTCCGTTGTTTTTACCTGGAACTCCATAACGCTCCTTGGCATGCATTGGCACACCCTAGCATCTGGCACATCTTGGCATGTTTCCCTAACCTATAGCATACCTTGTCACTCCCTCCTTAACACGCTTGGAACTCAATGACACTTCCTGTCACAATCTCTTAATTGTTCATTTACATGCATTATTTTCACCTAGTGCTCCCTTGTGTGTCCCTAGGACTCCCTAACACTTCCTATCATGTGTTGGCACACCCTGGCACCTGGCACATCTTGGCCACATTCCACTCTGACACACTAGCATGACTTAGCATTGCCTAACATACCATGTCACTCCCTCCTTAGCACACCTGGAACTCGCTAACACTCCCTGTCACATAGTCTTATTCATTCATTTCCATGCATTTTTACATAGTTCTCCCTTGTGTTTCCCTGGAACTCGCTAACACTCAACACACATTGGCACTTGGAACATCTTGGTATGCTTCCCTATCACTCTAGCATGCCTTGGAAATATCTAGCATATCTCGTCACTCCCTCCTTAGAAAACCTGGAACTCCATAGCATGCCCTATAACTCCCTGGCACATATTGGCTCTTGGCACTTAGTGGCACTTGAAAATTCTTGGCATGTGTTTGGATGCCCTGGAATTCCTTGGCATGGTTTAAGATAAAATTTATTTGAGATCAATTATTCACAATTAAGAGAGAAGTAAAAGAGGATGATTTGGCACTTAAGACACGATAAAACTTGGCCCTTGGCATGTATTGGCACTAGTGTTGGTATGCCTAGCATGCCCCTCTTGAAAAGGTAAGGTCATGAATTATTAACCATCATATGTGTTCATTTATTTTCATTTTAACTTGGTGTTCCCTTTTGTCGCCTGACACTCCTTGACATGTGTTTGCATACCATAACACCTGTCACATCTCGTCATGCCTTAACACATGGCATGTCTTGGCATGCACTGGCATGCCTTGGCACTATCTAGCACATGTTAGCACACACTGGCACTTCTTGAAATTCCATAACATTTCCTACCATGCCTTGTCACTCCCCCCTTCGCATGTCTGACACTCACTGACACTCCCCAACACACCCTCTTATTCATTCATTTCCATTCATTTTCACACGATGATTGATTTTTTATGGGGTGCATGTCTAGAAAGAGTTCCTTTAAGAGAATAAAAAAATGATCACACCATTACTTACATAAGTAATTGCAAGATTATACTTGAATGCCATTAGGAAACTACACAAGAGATTTTAAGAATGAAATTTTTAGGGTTTATTTTATGGTGTGGGAATGGTAAGAAGTGAGTGGTCAATATGGTGTGTGAATGCTTCAAATACCTTCTCACTCCCCCCTTGGCATGAAAAATAACACTTATTTCCACTCCCTAACACACCCTCATTCATTCACTTCCATAAATTTTTACCTAGTGATCCCTTGTGTTGTCCTAGTACTCCCTAACACTCCTCAACATGCATTGGCACTCTCTACTTAGCACTTTTTGACATGCCCTGCCACTTCATAGCATGCATAATATTCCCTGACACACATTGGCACTTGCCACATGTTAGTGCTTGGAAAGTCTTAGCATGTTTGAAATGCATTGGGATGAATTGGTATGCTTTGACATGGTTTAATATTAAAGTTATTTTAGATCAATTATTGGAAAGTAGATGAGAAGCAATAGAGGAAGATTTGGCACATAGAATGCACTAACACTCGACACTTGGCACTTGGCACCTATTCGCACCTAGTGTTGGTGTGCCTAGCATGCCCCTCACGAAAAAGGTAAATTGATGACTTATTAACCCTCTTATGTGTTCATATCCTTGTAGTTTAACCTTTTTTTTCCGTTTTGTTTCCTTGACCGTCCCTAACACGAATTGTCACACACTTGCACATCTTGGCATGCCTTAACACTTGGAACATCTTAGCATGTTTGACATGCCTTCACACTATCTGTCACATATTAGGATTCCCAAGCACGCCTTGGCACTCATGCCCTCACAACTAGCCTTACTTGGGAACCTTACATTCCCTGGAACACCTTGGCACTACCTAGCTATCATACCCCCATAGATAGGCTTACTTTTTTTGAAACTTGGGAACCCAACCAAGTCATTAGAAAAACAATGTTGTGCCCAAACCAAAGTCTCCCTTTCTCTGAAATTACTTTTTCCATGCCTTATCACAACAAACATGGAGGCCCTCTCCACCCTCATGAGAGTGTGAGTATGATGAAAGGTGAAACTAAACTATCATCTAACCATTTCAGTAAGGTGAGTTAATGCTTCAAGAAGTAAGGATTGGAGGTTAATATAGTTAAGTATCGATTCTTCACATTTTCACAAGAATAAGGGTGTCGATGCTTTCTTCTTTGGTATAACATTTGAAGTGTGTGTGGGGTGGGGGGGTGAAGAAATAAAGAGAACCTTACCTTTAAACTAAGGTAATACTATTACTTAGCATAATAATTATCAAGCCTTAGACTCATGGCACATTTACCTCGAAGTATGTTAGTGACTTATATGATCTTTATGTTGAGATTCAACAAGATGATGAGCTTAGTGAAAAGAGTCGCCTTCACTAAGTGGGCCCGCAAGCTATTTTTGGCGCAAGTCTATTTTTAGACTATGTCTATTTTTAGACATGATGATCATATTTCAGAAGTTGCAGGATGCTATTTGTGGATTGTTGATCAAGTTGGAAAAATAGATGAAATTCTATTTTTAGAATATTGGGCGAAGTCTATTTATAGATCGCTGATCTAAAAATAGATGCATGTCGATTATTATTAGCTCTTAATAATAATTAGACACTAAACAACAACTTATTCTCTTGGAGCACTTTGTTTCAGTGCACATATGTGGCACATCAGTAGACTGAGGGAATTACGCAATTCCCAAGGGTTTACTGGAGCTAATGCATGAAGGACTCAGTTAGAACTCAAGTGGCAGAGTTATGACATAGTTGGAAGAGTAGTTATGGAGTTGTATTCAATTTAACTTAGTTAGACTCAATTGAGCTAGTTGCATCTAGTCTAACTGAATGATACACTAGTGAGAGTGGAGTGAATTAATTAGTTAATTAATTCACAAATAATAACTCATTAATCAACTGAAAAATACAACAGTTAACTACAGTGCATGGCAGTTTCAGTGGAGACCCAGTGGAGAGATAGGTGAAAGCACAAGATAGACTATATGTTGTGACTATAGTGATGCATTAATTGCATCACACACACATTGGAGTTGCCAATGAGGATTGTGCAGTCAAGGAAAGAGTAATTCGAATTCATTCAGAGCTATTCTTCAGCAGAGATTGCGCAATGGAGGCAGGCTAGTAGGAGGCAAAGATCAATGCATGGATTTGCAAGATTGTTCCTAAATAGTGTATGACGATTGTACTGTACTGAGAGCTTGATAAGCTTTGTATGAGGATTTTCATATGATTCCATGATACATAATATATATTTGGGGTTTTTAGCTTCAGGCTTTCCCGGTTAAAAACAACTGTGTTATGTGCGATTATTTTTATTTATGCTTTACGTGTTTGTGCAATTAATTTTCCGCAAAATATTAACAAGTGGAATGATTCAGTATTTTGAAAGAAGTTAAATATTGTGAGATCAGGTGAATCTAGGACATATTCATGCTTAGTTCATATAATTTCTACATGGTATCAGAGCATTGTTAATTGAATATTGCAATTGTAAAGTGAGTTGGTGCTGGTGGACAATTCGAATTTGCTACAGAAGATTCTTGGTGCAGAAGTTGAGTATACATTGAAATGGCTTTCAATGGGTTGTGATTGGAGTATGCCCTTGATGGGAGCTCAAATCACATAGCCTGGAAGGACAGGATGGAGGCAATGCTGGAGGATAATGGACTGAAGGAGTTCATCAATAGCGATGTTCCTAAGCCGGGATCTAGTGATGCTGCATTACTTGACGCATGGAAAAAGAAGACAGCAAAGACGAGGAGAATTCTGTTGGAAGGTGTGAAGGACCATATTGTGTCCAGCCTTCACAGGAAATCCACTCCATTCTTAATGTGGAAGGCTTTGAAAGACTTGTTCCAAAGCAGAAGTGACCAGAGGAAGTTGGAACTTAAAGACAAGCTCAGAAAAATAAAAATGGAGAAAGGCGACAATATTCCAAAATACCTCACGAAGTTTTTCCACTGTAAGGATGAACTAGGAATTGTGGGGGTTACTGTTGATGATGAATACCTGGTGAGCTTGGCTCTCCTTGGGCTTCTGAAGAGTTGGCATAACTATGAAGACTCTGTCAATGGACGAGAGAAACTGCTGGGATGGGAGCGACTTTGGTTGGATCTTGTGCAGGAGGAGATAAGGCGGAGTACCAGGGATGGATCTTCATCGAAGAATGAAGATGAAGAGAATTGCACTTTGGCTGCCAAAGCAAGGAAAGGGAAGGGGAAGAAACATCCTTCAAAATCCGATGCTAAAGGCAAGAAGCAGGATTTGTCCAAAGTGAAGTGTTTTCACTGTCACGAACATGGACATTTCGCCACTAACTGTCCACAGAAGAAGAACAACAAGAAGGTTGTTGGATCTGCAGCTGGAGAGGCCTTAGCCTCGCAATTTGAACTTGATTTCTCTTTGATCACATGCTTGGTTTCAAGCTGTATGGGATCGGTGTGGTATCTTGATAGTGGTGCATCTTTCAATATGACGGGAGACAAGGAGTTGTTTAGTGACTTGGAGGAGAAGGACCTCCAGATGCATATAGAGATGGGCGATGATGGTCGGTATAGTGCGACTGGAATTCAGACCATTACCTTTGAGAGGGAGTTCGGTAATATATTCTTGTTGAAGAATGTTATGCATGTTCCAGGTTTGAAGAAGAACTTGGTCTTAGTCGCAATGCTGGAAGACAAGGGTTATGATGTTGTTTTCAGTGAGGGAAAAGCCTTCCTTTGACATAAAATAATGGGTCAAACCAAGAAGATAGGGGTTCGAATTAAGAATCTCTACAAGTCGATGTATATAGCGTCAGCTGTGGTGGTGCTGTTGCTGGTGACGGATGATAAGCTAATTACAGCACAGAGATTAACATAACATGGCAGCTTAGATTTTTATAACAGATTTTCATCGACTTTGGCATACTTTATGTGAAATGATTGTTATATGGGATGTTTATACAAAGCCTTGTGCAGTCGAATCAACCTCTGAGGCAGGTATGGAGGAACCATGTCAGTGGATTCTGGAGAGCACCCACACGGCCACACTTTCACAAAGATCCTTCCGGGTTGCTTCAACAGCAAAACACAGGTATTATGTTATATTTGTTGATTACTATTCTCATAGATGCTGGATCTTATTCATGCAGAAGAAGAGTGAAACATTCTCAAAGTTTTGTGAGTTCAAGGCATTGGTGGAGAAGGAGTTGGGGAAGCAAGTGAAAGCTCTACGGAGAAATAATGGTGGTGAATACATATCGGGTGAATTCAAAGACTTCTATAGTAAAGAAGGATTTCAAAGAGAACTCATAGCGCCTCATAACCCACAGTAGAATGGGGTCGTGGAGAGAAAGAACATAACGATAGTGGGTGCTGCACGAGCGATGCTGCATGACCAGGGCCTACCAATGCACTTGTGGGCGGAAGAATGCAACACTGCGGTTTATGTGCAAAACCGTTGTCCTCATAGAGTACTTGGCATGAGTACACCTGAAGAAGCTTTTACTAGAAAGAAGCCTGATATTTCTCATTTGAAGATTTTTGGCTCACCTGTTTACATTCATGTGACAAAGGATGCCAGGAAGACGTTGAAGCCGACTGCAGAAGTTGGGATATTTGTGGGGTACACAGAAACACCCCATAATTATCGTGTGTATTTTCCAGATAGTCAGATGACTGTTGTGCAACGGGATATAAAATTCAATGAGGTGGAAGCCATGAAGTTGTCGCTTGAGAGGGAGCTACACTTGCATGCGGAGGAGGAACTTCTTGTTCCCAAAGATGAGCCTCTAGATGTGGATCAGCCACAGGAGGAGATTCATGGAGTGGAGGAGTCCACTCATGTAGAACCAAACATCAGACAAGGCAGAAAGTGTACCACAGAAGTTGAGAGACTGAAGCTTGATGCGGCATAGAATGTAGGAGTCCCTACATCACAGCGCAGACAAAGACACTCACCTGACTGATTTACTGGATACATGGCTCTTATGAGCAAGTGTATCGTGACAGAGCCATCTTCTTTCGAAGAAGCAGTGCAGGAGCCCACATGGGTAGATGCCATGGTGGAGGAGTATGACTCCATTGTTAGAAACAGTGCTTGGGAGATTTTTCCAAGGCCGGTGGGAAAATAAGTTGTAGGATCAAGATGGATCTACAAGGTAAAGCAAGCTGCTAATGGGAGTGTCGAGAAGTATAAGGCAAGATTTGTTGCCCGGGGCTTCTCATAGATTGAGGGGATTGACTATGAAGAAACCTTTGCACCTGTCACACGATATTCTTCCATACGGACCATCCTTGCTCTCTCAGCGCAGATGGGTTGGCACATTCATCAGATGGATGTGAAGACTGCGTTCCTTAATGGGATCATTGAGGAAGAGGTATACATTGAGCAACCTGAAGGATTTGAGATCTTCAGCAGTGAGTCGCATGTGTGCAGGCTCAAAAGAGCACTGTATGGGATGAAACAAGCACCCCGTGCTTGGTACACTAGGATCAACAGCTATTTCACTAGACTTGGCTTCACCAAGAGTGAGGCAGATGCAAACCTGTACCAGATTGTGGTGGAGGGTAAGATTTTAATCATTGTACTTTATGTTGATGATTTAATACTAACAGGTGATGAGCAGTTGATGTAGAAATTATATATAACTTATGTGTTATATGTCCAAGATTCTCCTAATCTCACACTATTTTAACTTCATGCAAAATACAGAATCTATTCCACCATTGATCATTTGCGGAAATTAAATCAAGATCGCAATGCACACATGAAACAATAAAAATTCACACACATTAACACAGTTGTTTAATGAGAAAGCCTGAAGCTGAAAACCCCAACTATCTGTATATAATATATGTCATAGATATCATGTAACAATCCTCATACAAAGCTGATCATATCAAGCTCTCAGTACAATACAATCGCTACACACTAATCAGGCCCAATCTTGCAAATACATGCACCGATCTTTGCCACCTGCTAGCCTGCCTCTACTGCGCAATCCCTGCTGAAGAATAGCTCTGAATGAGTTCAAATTACTCTAGCCTTGCTCATGCAATCCTCATTGGCTTCTCCACTGAGTGTTGGATGTAATCAATGCATCACTATAGTCACAACTGATAGTCTATCTTGCCCTTTCACCTATCTCTCCACTGGTCTCCACTGAAACTGCCATGCACTATAGTTAAATGATGTATTCTTCAGTTGATTAATGAGTTATTATTTTTGAATTAATTTACTAATTAATTCACTCCACTCTCACTAGTGTATCAGTCAATTAGACTAGATACAACTAGCTCAACTGAGTCTAACTGAGTTAAACTAAATACAACTCCATAACTACTTCTTCCAACTATGTCATAACTCTGCCACTTGAGTTCTAACTGGGTCCTCCATGCAATAGCTCCAGTAAACCCTCAGGAATAGCGTAATTCCTTTTGTCAGCTGTTGTTCCACATCTGTGCACTGAACTGAAGCGCTCCAAGAGAATAAGTTGATGTTTAGAGTCCAAATATTATTAAGAGCTAATAATATTTGACATATCTATTTTTAGACTGGCAGTCTAAAAATAGACTCCGCCCAAAATGTCTAAAAATAGAAGTCCATCTATTTTTCCAACTTGACCAACCATCCACAAATAGCATCCTGCAACTCATAGAATATGATCGACATATCTAAAAATAGACTTTGTGCCAAAAATAGCCTGCGGGCCCACTTAGTGAAGGCGACTCTTTTCACTAAACTCGTCATTTTGTTGAATCTCAACAGTTGATACACTCATGCAAGGCAGATCTTGCAAAGGAGTTTGAGATGAAGGATTTGGGCCTCCTTCATTATTTCCTTGGATTGGAAATACGGTAGCGGGAAGGTGAACTGTTTGTGTCTCAAGGCAAGTATGCCTGGGAGATACTGGAGAAGTTTCACATGCAAGGCTGCAAGCCTATCGACACTCCTCTTCCAAGAAATTGGAAGAAAGAGGATTCCACATCGGTAGAGGTAGTGGATGCCATTGTTTATCGATAGTTGGTGGGTTCGCTCGTGTATTTAGTCAATACAAGACTGGACATATGCTATGCGGTGAACCATCTTTCACAAGTGATGGTTAAGCCTACCAAGATCTTTTGGAAGGCAGGCAAGCATGTCCTGAGATATATCAGGGGCACATCTGAGTATGGTTTATGGTACAGACAGACGGATGAGGTGAAGTTGCATGGCTTCATGGATGTAGATTGTGCAAGAAGCCCAATAGACAGAAAGAGCACATCAGGAGGGATTTTCAGTATTGGATCTACGACAGTTTCTTGGTACGGCAGGAAACAAAGATCCGTGGCACTCAGTTCAGCGGAAGCGGAATACATGGTAGCAAGTCAAGCTGCGTGTGAGGCTATCTGGATAAGGAAGATCCTGGTTGGTTTGTTCGGTTCACATTTAGATCCCACAGTGATACATTGTGATAATCAGAGTTTCATTAAACTCTCGGTTAATCCTGTGTTTCATGATAGATCTAAACATATTGATATCCGATATCATCATATCAGAGATTATGTGCAGTGGAAGATCATGTTGCTTCTGTACATTCCTACGGAGGATCAGGATGCAGATATTCTGATGAAGGCGCTCACCAGGAGAAAATTCGAATACCATAGAGGCAGGATCGGGGTGAAGGATAATCCCTATATTGTTGAGAGGGAGTGTTGAGATTCAACAAGACGATGAGCTTAGTGAAAAGAGTCGCCTTCACTAAGTGGGCCCGCAAGCTATTTTTGGCGCAAGTCTATTTTTAGACATGGTGATCATATTTCAGAAGTTGCAGGATTCTATTTGTGGATGGTTGATCAAGTTGGAAAAATAGATTAAATTCTATTTTTAGAATACTGGGCGAAGTCTATTTATAGATTGCTAATCTAAAAATAGATGCATGTCGATTATTATTAGCTCTTAATAATAATCAGACACTAAACGACAACTTATTCTCTTGGAGCACTTTGTTTCAATGCACAGATGTGGCACATCAATGGACTGAGGGAATTACGCAATTCCCAAGGGTTTACTGGAGCTAATGCATGAAGGACTCAGTTAGAACTCAAGTGGCAGAGTTATGACACAGTTGGAAGAGTAGTTATGGAGTTGTATTCAGTTTAACTCAGTTAGACTTAGTTGAGCTAGTTGTATCTAGTCTAACTGAATGATACACTAGTGAGAGTGGAGTGAATTAATTAGTTAATTAATTCACAAATAATAACTCATTAATCAACTGAACAATATAGCAGTTAACTACAATGCATGGCATTTTCAGTGGAGACCCAGTGGAGAGATAGGTGAAAGGGAAAGATAGACTATTTGTTGTGACTATAGTGATGCATTGATTGCATCACACACACATTGGAGTTGCCAATGAGGATTGCGTAGTCAAGGCAAGAGTAATTCGAATTCATTCAGAGCTATTCTTCAACAGGGATTGCGCAGTGGAGGCAGGCTAGCAGGAGGCAAATATCGGTGCATGGATTTGCAATATTGTTCCTGATTAGTGTATGATGATTGTACTGTACTGAGAGCTTGATAAGCTTTGTATGAGGATTTTCATATGATTCCATGATACATAATATATAGTTGGGGTTTTCAGCTTCAGGCTTTCCCGGTTAAAAACAAATGTGTTATGTGCAATTATTTTTATTTATGCTTCACATGTGTGTGCAATTAATTTTCCGCAAAAGATTAACAAGTGGAATGATTCAGTACTTTGCAATAAGTTAAATATTGTGAGATCAGGTGAATCTAGGACATATGCATGCTTAGTTCATATAATTTCTACACTTTATATATGTTATCATGCTTTTATGTAATATCCTTGATAACGACTATAAAATTGTCATAACCATGTAGCAAAAATCTAGGATCAACACCCATTGACCTTTAGGAGTTTAGTTAAATCTGACCTTGCCAACTCATCTTATATTGATGTGCATGTAGAGGTAAAGTATCTCTCTCAAATGCAACAAGAAGTAATGAATCCTTATTTTCCATTCCATAGGTGCGGGGAAAGATAACTAACATTTGAATAAAGAGAGGGCTTACTTTATTGCATGCCTTTTGTGCTTGGTTTTTATTCACCTTTGCAATAAATTTACTCGTTACTCTTTTGGTCATTTTCTTCTGTTCTTTTTTGCATTACTGTTGTAGTGTGCTAATAAACAAGTCAATTTTTAATGACAAGAGGCAAGCTTAAATCAAATGATTTATCTCTTTTATTTATCATATTACGATACTCTAATTATCCCAATGCACATAATTACTAGATAATGGCCATCATCCAAAAAAAAATAGAAGTGCATGCCAATTCAAGAAGTCAAAATAACAGGTCCTACATGGTTCCTCCCCTTCTTGACATGGTCAGTCAAGAGAATAGAAGTGTGTCCTCTCTCTTTGGTCCAACAAATTTCTCTCTTACAATAAAAAAAGCTTCATTCATTCCTACCCATCAACTCAAGTTTCCATGGTTCCTTCCTTTCACTTGACTTATTTATTTTTCAAGGGAAATTATCCTTTTTCTTAGCCTGAGGGTGAGTGTGAAGGTCAATACAATGTTCACTTGAAATTTCATCTTCATTTGAATTTTTCTGTTCAACTTATGCCTAAAATAAGATTTTGTGAGTCATAATTTGCACCATATAGCATGATCACTAATTTTTGAAGGCCTTCTTATAAATACAAAGCTTTGATCATCGAGCTAATCCAAGGCATCAACCCCCTTTACACTAGTGATTTTCTTTTGATGATGTATCTTTTCCCCCTAGAGGCCATCGACCTCCTTTTAAACTTAAACCATTGAACCCTTTCAAAAGATCGAAGTTTTTCAAACATCAAAGTTATTTTGAACATTGACTCATTTCAAGAGATTAGGTTCACTTGAGCAACATGCCTCTTTCAAATATCAATTTCTTCTATACGAGGGTATCAATCACTTTTGAAACATTAATCCCACCTAAAGCATCAAACTCATTTTTATGAAGGATATTAACCTCATTCAAACCATGGTGACCAAGCACTTTCAAAGGAGGACAATAACTCTCCAAAGTATCATCCCCCTTTCAAGCTTAGTGATTAGATCCAACTAAAAAATCAATTTTTTTGGAGTATTTTTAGCAAGGTCTCTCTTTCAAACTTCATACCATTGATCATTTTTTAAACATTGGGTGATTTTGAAACTTTGGTTCATTTTCCCATCGAGCCATTTGGACATAACTGTGTCAAACATATTCAAGCAATTCAAATTAGCCATCTTTGAACTTAATCCACTTGAGTCATTTTGAAACATCATACATTTGGAAATGTGGTAATTTTGGCCCACTAGAACGACTTCAAACTCCAACCCCTTACGAAAATTTGAATGATTTTCCAACTAAAACCCCTTTTGAAACATTAGGTGTTTTTTGAACTTTTACCCTTTTGAAACTTTGGCCCTTTCCAAACTAATTCCTATTGAACCACTTTGCAACTTGAAGCAAGGTTTTTAAACTTTGAGGATTTTTAACATTAACCCATTTTAGCACATCAACGCATTTTTTTACTTTGCAAACTTAATAAAGCAAAGACTCCAATTCTTGATGGTTGACTTTGGGCCATTAGGCCTTTTTCAAAAATAAACTTATCAACCCATCCATGAACACATTGGTCATTCTAACTATGGCCATTGGTTTTTCTTTACAGGTTGGATCGTTGGTCTCTTTTGAACTTAAAGCCATTAGGCATTTAAGCATTAAGTCATCCACCCTCTTTGAGATATTTTCACACTTTATAAAAATTAGAAAAAATGAATTAAATTCAACAAACCTAATGGTTTAATCCATTCTAGTGGAAGTAAAAATTTACACACTATAGGGTTTGAACTCTATCCCTCATTGGATGGTTGCATGTATAATTTCTTTAGTTAACTAAATTTCAAATAATGAAACAAAAAAAACCACCTTTAAAACTAACCAAAAGAACAATTCAAAACCAATTAACTTTTCCCAAAAATATTCTATTCTATAATGTCCACTGGTTATATTTATCACACCAATGTGATTCGTTTACAAAAGTCACATTAAGAATACATAAAAATTTAATTCATATATATATATATATATATATATATATATATAACATAATTTCCTACACTATAAATTATATATATCTTGTTCCAAAAATTGTCCCCCGACTTTAACCACCGGGATTCGACTCTTTTTTTCAAAATGAAATTATCGATTTGACTCTCGTTTTCAAAATGAAACTATCTAGATAATTTTTTTAAAATCGAATGTACATTGACCATGCTAAGCATTATTGTCTAGAAGTTTGATAGTCATAATGCTGGAATTCGAATAGGAAAAAGAGCAAAGTTTGATAGTCATAATGAGGGAATTCGAATTTGAAAAAGAGCGGAAATAATCATAATGCGGGTATTTTAATTTGAAAAAGAGAAAAGTTTGATAGTCATAATGCGGGAATTCGAATTTGAAAAAGAGCGGATGCAGGTCAAATCCAAGCCCAAAAATTTCTGAATAGGGTTTATGCGGGGTTCTAAGCATCACAGAATGTTGTGAATGGTGCAGAGGTGGGCGTAAATGAGGATGGAAGCGTGTTAGAGTGATACCAGACACCACATGTTTTGCTGTAAATTATGCCAGTTATCCTATTCCATTTAACGAGTTATTGAAACCCTCGGAGGTACCTAAGGAATGGCGAAGGTGAGACCACAAATCTTTATTCATTTGCTTAAAAGCCCTACACATTTACATGACATTTTAGTACGAGATCTTATATTTCAGTTCGAGATTTTATATTCAAGTATAATTTTGATTTAATGGAAACTGGGTCTTCTACATTGTGTGAAAGAACTCAAGATTCGACATTCATGTATCCCTCCCACTCATGGAAGGATCAAAGGAAGGGCCGCGTGAACGAACCACTTATTGATTGTCGAATCTGTAACAAATCCGATCATGAATTTATAGCATACACCGAGCATAGTTCATGCCTCAGTAGAGGCAAATCAAGATAAGATTGAATCCATCTCCCACACCAATTAGATTTGCTAAGAAAACCGAAAAATAATAGCACCTGTTGTATTATGTTACAGTGTCCGTTTTTTATATTGGTTACTTGTCGCTCCTATTCCTTTCCTTACCCTCACGGGGTCTCCCTGACCTCTACGCACAAGGGATCTTCCCCTCATTGATGTCAACCACATTATTTTGGTTGGGTTGATCCCAATTCACATAGCACGGTTATTCCTATAATTATGTTGGATGCCGAGTGGATTTTGTGAGATACAAACTTAAAATTGAATATTCGGCTAGAATCTCCACATTACGTATTAGTTTCCTTTGGAATATGTTTAGGACATACCAGTGAGATTTTCTGGTAGGTTGAAAAAACGACATTGCTGTAAAATGTGATTGTTATAATTGTCTCATCACATTTTGGATGTTTTTTTCAACAACCTTTTTTCTGGAATTTTAGATGTCCTTCTCAATAACCTTTTTCCTCGATATTTCCAGCTATGAAACACTTATACTTGTGTAAAAGATAATGTATCAAATAGGAAAGCAAGCTACACTCACGATGACTGTGGAGAGGGCCGGCCTGCACCAAGGCCTTTTAAAAGAGTTCCCTTGACCGCTACGGCGCCGTCAGGACCATGTACAAAGGTCAGCCCAACATATATTGCACCAACCTGAGTAGTGACTCTCTCATTTGAATTTTAGGTCAAATTTTGTGGCCAGGCCCACTGCAACGTCCCAGGATTTCTTTGGAAACATTAGTCAACAAGGAGACCGCGACTCCATTTTTTTTTCCTCTGATCCTTCCAATGGTCCTCAAAAAATTCATCTCCAAGATTTTGTATTGTCTATGGTCCCCAACAAATTTATCTCCAAGATTTTGTCTTCATAGAAGACAAAAATCTATTCCAAAAAATAGCAGACAACAAGATTGTGATTGAGGCTCCTCCTCCAAGTCACTGATCAGCCTGAGAACTCACAGAGAGCCCCAAAATCAAGCCAGCCATATGCAAAGTCCCTACCATGGAATTCAAACTCGACCCCCTTTTCACTATGAAAATATAGTGGACAGTAGAGTTGCAAAACATCAGGTCTGCAGCAAAGTCATCGAGCCAAAAACCCTAGGGTTCATAGCTGCAGAGTGGCATTCCTCAGACAACAAAGATAGGATGGTTCTTAGCTTTTGCAAAGATAACTTTTCTTCATGATATTTAGCTATTTTTCATCAATGAATTTTTTTACCACGTGGATATACATACTATTGCTTCCATCTCACTGAAACTTCATAACTCTTTGCTTCCCTGTACATAGTTATGTTTGAGAACATAGTCTCACCTGATCAAAATAAAAATCGATTGTTACTTAGCTCTCTCAAACGATGTCAGTGTTTTGATTTCTAATTCAATACCTTCATGAGGTTTATTATAGACATCGACAAGAAAATGTTGTGTTTTGTAGTTTAAATATTTATAGTTTGCTTGTATTATGAAACTATTTTTAATTATCACTTTTCTTTTGTTCTAAGATACAACTCTCTCATAATTAGTGTTCTATGTATCCTTTCTGAATGATTAATATGTATAAAATAAGAAAAATATAAAAAGTCCTCGAATTTATTTACCCATCTCCAATTTCAATCCGAACATCGCAGCCAATGTGTTGATGAGTATCTTATATTTCTGTCAAAATTTATTTTGTAGGTCCATTGTTGTTGATAAAATAAAACGTACTGTGCTACGAAGGGCTACTTTTTCAAATTTCAAAAATTGTTAGAAACTTTTCTTAATTATCACTTTTCTTTTGTTCAAGGAAACAATTCCCTAAGCAATAGTGTTCTATGTAGCCTTCTTGAATTCTTAATATGTATAAATTAAGCAACACATCAGAAGCCCTTGCCTTTATTTACCCATCTCCATTCCAACATCGTTGCCAATGTGCCAATGAGCATCTTATATTTTTGTAAAAAATTATTTTGTAGGTCCATTGATGCTGATAAATTCAAATGAACAGTTGTAAGAAGAGCTACCTTTCCAAATTTCAGAAAGAAATATTAAAAACATTCAACAAAATAGTAATCTTCCATATGAGGAGCAGGATGATTTTGACGATAGTGTGTTCCTTGTTTGAAAGCTTGACTTCGATTCTGGAACACCTCAGGATGGACTTGAATATCTTCAACAAGTCAAGTATGTAAATTATAATATCTCCTTAGATTTATTATACATTTATCTGAAATGGAAGTATCTCCTAAAATTATAGAAGTATTATCTAGTTAGTTCTTCAATCTGCTCAAGGATGTTTTGCACTGAAACTCTTTTCCGTCTATCTTTAGCACAATTTCCGATCCATTGTAGCATTAACAAAGGAAAGGGCCAAGTTTTTCCAAATCTGAAATATGATAGTCGAAGTTAGTCATGGTTTGTAAATGTGAATGTTGTTGTTTTCCAAAATTTGATTTTGTATATCTGTTTTCTCATGCATTAATTTAGCCAAAAAATTACATATATTGGATTTTCTTTTATTTATATTTTGAACTAAATGGATTTTTTGCAAGAGGATTTATAATTTCCACTTGAAACTTCATGTAAATTAACAACAATTTTCCAGATAGCTACATATTAAGCTGAATTCTTTGCTTCCTAGTTTGTCTAAATCATAGTACAAGCTTAAATTTTTTTCCTCAGAAAAAATTATAAATTCTATTCAAAAGAAAGAATGGAAATCACATTTTTTTTTTTTTTTTTTTCGCTCTAGGCATGTGTACAAAAAAAAATGAACATAAAAAGGTTTTTCATTTTTTCATCTGGATATGTATGGATTAAAAAAATCATAGTTTAAAGCAAAGAAATCCCCCTTCCATTCTACTGTTGAGAACTTGAGATTATCTTCTAACGATAGGTGCGAAAAGTAAGTCTCATAACTGTCCTGAGAAATATACAATGCAGAATCATAGGAATGATAATGACTCCTTAGCACTAGCCTTCAAATATAAAAACAGAAGACCTTGACTGTGTCAAGGCACTAGAGATAGAGTTTTCCAAAATATATAATCCAGCTTCAACCTCTTGACCTCCAACCACCATATTGTGTTCACATTATACATGAGTGTGTGATATAGCTACGAACAAGGATGATGTCACTTTTAACTAATTTTCCAAAATCTTCCAACTGAGTACATTGAATTTTAATCTCCCCTTCCATCCATTGAATAACCAGGTAGTTCCCATATACATGCAGTCTCCTAGCCCTTTATCCATGGATTTTTTTCAAAAGAAGATGAAGGACCATTATTTCAATGTAATTGTTTGACCCAATTCCCAGACCAACCTTGAATGTGATTGGCGGCTCCTCAGATGGGAATAAAATACCTCTTGCTTTCTAAAATTATATTTTCCTTGTCTAGCACCATCAAACAAAACTTCATGGAGAGGATTTGTCAATATATATGTCTCCCATCTACAATGGCTGTCTTATCTTTGAAGATGATTTGCATTCATGAAAAATTCCATAGACCTTATTGTAAACATTGGAAGTAATAATTTGTTTCCTTCAAAGATTTGGCATCACATACCAACCAAATACCCTATTTAGCAGGACATAGAATTTCCCTAAAAACTTTTAATTCCTATTTTGAAACCAAGATCTAAGGCATTATTCCATTGAAGTACCTCTTCAAGCATTGCCCATACCAATTATTTTCTCTAGATCCTTCTACAAATATTGAGCATATGGATAATGAATAACGTTCCTCATGCTAGGTCCTTGTCTTCCTCTTTTTTGTAAGCCTTCCCATGTTGGAACCTTATATTTGATTGTGAGCCATAGGAATATTCTTGTTTATTAGTTTTTTTTTTTTTTTTAATCCACCATCACATATCTTCTTGACCAAAAATATCCATTAAAGATATATAACCTGACTTTATAGTGTACATACCTGTAACATTATTTTTAGCCCTCATCAAGGAAGCCTCTGAATTCTTCCATTCACCACCCAAATTGATAGATTATGTTGATTCCCAACCCCACTGCCAAACATTTGTAGCATTAGTATACACAATTTGATGTAAAGTAAACAATACTTAATTTTTTCTTGTAAAAAATGGTTTATTAGGTTAGGACCTAGAATAATTTGTTCACCACACCCCATAATTGGACTTAAGTCAATCCTTAGATTCTTCTCATTGCCATTTTTCCAAGTAAAGGAATTTCCAATGATAGGAAAGGCTAGTGCCATGGATTTCTAGTGATTTGAAATATTATTAATACTTTTCTAGGGAGTCCTTATCTAGTCCAATAAATAAGCATGTGCTACATACTTCTTGAATTTTAATAATTAATAGATTTATGAAGGATTTCCTTTGTAATGAGATTCCAAGGATATTTTGCAACCAAAGCCTTTCCAAAGACTTGTATTTGCTTCAAACCTCATCTTCCTTTTTTGGGGGAAGAGCTATGGACTACTAACAGGCCTAAGGAATCTCAATTCCCACCATATTCACCTTTACCACTTCATAAGAAATTTCAACAGATTTTTCTAATTCTTTCAAGTGCTCCCTTTGGGACTCAAGCTAGAGAATGCTAATACATGGGGATGGCTTCCAGGATAGCCTTGTCAAGGGTTAATATGCACATATTGAGAACCATCTGTTACACAATAAATGAATTGTTTTTTCTATTTTTCTCAACAACCATCCCTAATCACCTTTTCTGTATCCATTTGTCTTGATAATGAAACCTAGGTATTTGAATATTTTTTTTAAGTCAAAGCCTAAAAGGAAACAATGCCTTCAGAATTCCTTTGGAGTTCACATTCAAACCAATGTTGAAAACATCCTGTCAGTTAAAATATCATCAAGGGTTTGGAAAAGAAAATATTGGGGGAATTGGAAAACTATTGCAAAAAAAATAAATACAAAAATGATAAAAAAAGTAAAAAAAAAAAGAAGCACATTTATACACCTCTGCGGGTGAGTGATATTTTTGTTTTTTATGTGGTAATATTGTGATATTTTTGTTTGTTGTGTAGTAATATTGTGATATTTTTGGGGATGAAAATATCATAATATTTGTGGGCGATATTATTGTTCCATTGAAAAAATTGGAACATTGTGATATTTGCAGCAGTGATTCAAACCATTAAAACAAACATATGACCTTTGTACATTCATCTCCATAGCCATAACCACACAATAGAGATTGAGAAGTTTCTGAATTTTCTAGCTCCCCTCTTTAAACCATCAGAGAACAATAATATATCATCGACAAATAATAAATGAATTAAAAGCACTTTTATTTATTTTTATTTATTTTTAATTTTTTATTTTGACCCCTTTTAAGAATACCAATTTTTTTACTTAGAAAATTGCTCGACATAGCCCTTATTTTACCAACAAAAATAGAAGGGTTGAGAATGGAAAACCCTATTTTATACCCCTTGGGGGTGTGAATAATGCAGAGGTTGCTCCATTGATGAGCATAGTAGAAGAGGCAGTTATAACTTATGATACATCTCGTAATTCACTTCTGCAATTGTGACACATCTCATAATTCACTTGACCGCTAGATAATTGAGCCCCATATGTATTAACACCATCCTGAGATATAACTAGTTTTTCCTATCATATGCTTGAAAAGGTCCAACTTGATTACCAAAGTTGTCATCTTTCTGGATTGATTTTGCGTGGACCTTTTTGAGTAAATCCTATGGCTTCATGGATTTTCTTTCCAACTTGAGATCCAAATTATTTAGGAGAGATTACCTCTGAAAAGGCCTCGTTAAATTTCATTGCTAATACCTTGGAAATATTTTTTATAAAGACATTTACAAAAGGATATTCTATGTTGTGTGAGTTTTTGGAATGTTGGGGCTATATCCATAAAGACTTCTAGTGAGCCCATGAATATCTCTCCAAAACTGACATGCTTACCTTGCAACTATTTGGGAGCATACATTACTGGTTCTACTGCCTCAATTCCCTATGCACGAACAGGGTCCAGAGATCTTTGTCACACCCCACATTGATGGGTGTGAAACCCAACACATTCCATTATACTTCAAAATTGAGATAACTTTTGAGTGCACATTTTTGCTGGAATCCTCAATTCCCTGTGCACGAACAGGGTCTAGAGATCTTTGTCACACCCCACATTGATGGGTGTGCAACCCAGCAAAAAATTCATCATACTTCAAAATTGAGATAAATTTTTAGTGCACATAGTGCTAGAAACCCCAATTCAAGGACATTCTCAATTCCCTGTGCATGAATAGGGCCCAAAGATCTTTTTCACAACCCACATTGATGGGTGTGCAACCCAGCACAAATTTCGTCATACTTCAAAACTGAGATAACTTCTGAGTGCACATTTTTTCAAATGGCCATCATAAAGACTTCTGGCCCATGAATATCTCTCCAAAATTGAAATTCTTCCCTTGCAACTATCTGGGAGCATACATTACTGGTTTTGCTGCCTCAAATTTAATTCAAGAGTTGTAGGATAAGGTCGAGCCTTTGTCATAGGAAGAAACTCATCCTCATAACTTTTGTCTCTGCATGAAAACATAGTGATGGAGTCCTCAATTCCCTGTGCAAGAACAAGTTCCAGAGATCTTTGTCACACTCCACATTGGTGGGTGTGCAACCCAACACAAATTCCATCATACTTCAAAACTGAGATAACTTCTAAGTGAACATTTTTGAAAATGGGCATCATAAAAACTTCCAGCCCATGAATATCTCTCCAAAATTGAAATGCTTCCCTTGCAACTATTTGGTAGCATACAGTACTGGTTATGCTTCCTCAAATTTAATTCAAGTGTTGTAGGATAATTTTGAGCCTTTGTCATATGAGGAAACTCATCCTCATAACTTTTGTCTCTGCGTGAAAACATAGTGTTGGAATGAATATCATCAACCTCACCATCATCTGCTAGTACCTCACTAACGATGTCATTATTTAGCTCCCCACTCTTATTGAAATTCAAAATGGATTTCTTGCCTACTACTCTCTTAGAGATGTTGAGATGATTTTACCACAAGAATTTGCTTAAGTCCTGCCAAAAAATTCAACTATATTGTTTCTATGTGACCATTCTCCCTTTTTTCTAACATTCACTTGTTCACTGTTGAGTTCACTATTTAACTTTACAAGAGTAACCTCAAGGTGGAGTGGTGTCTGAATGTGGACTTGGACATAAGGCAGTGACTCATTTTTCAATGATCAAATTGAATTTCTACCAAAAGATGTCGAGGACAGGGCCATTCACCATAATTCTCGACCCTCATTTTTAGCCTGCTTTATTTTTACATGAAATTCTTTATCATAATAGTTGTAGGTGTTATAAATGGGAGAACCATTGAAACACAAAAAATATGACTTGAGAAAAGCATCTAGATCTCATTCTACATCAAGGCTGTTGTGGTGTCTTCCCCCTGGATTTGCAGTAGCCTCTCCAAATGTACCAGCAGTGTTGTCTCTTTCCAATTATATGCTACCTTCTCCATCTAAGATAACAACAACTTCTTCAAATTATGGCCTCAAATATTCCTCTGTAAGCTTGTAATTTTTTTTTTCTTTCATCAAATGTACCATGCAATGTTGAATCCTCTCCCCACTTACCCTTTTCCAGCCCTTTCAACCACCAGTGTATGAAAACTAAATAGGGGTACTTATGAGAAATCATGAGTTACATAAATTATTGAAATTATTGAGTGCCATTTTTAGCTCCCCACTCGTATTGAAATTCAAAATGGGTTTCTTGTCTACCACTCCCTCAAAGATGCTGAGATATTTAACCAGAAGTGTTTGCTTAAGTCTTGCCAGAAAATTCAATTATATTGTTTCTATTTGACCATTCTCCATTTTTTCTAACATTCACTTGTTCACTACTGAGTTCACTATTTAACTTTACAAGAGTAACCTCAAGGTGGAGTGGTGTCTGAATGTGGACTTGGACATAAGGCATTGGCTCATTTTTCAATGATCAAACTGAATTTCTACCAAAATATGTCCAAGTTAGGGCCATTCACCATAATTCTCGACCCTCATTTTTAACCTCCTTTATTTTTCCATGAACTTCTTTATCATAATAATTGTATGTGTTATAAATGGGATAACCACTAAAACATATCACTTATGATTTGAGATTGTTATTCTTGAGAAAAGTATCTATATCTCATTCTACATCAGGGTTGCTATGGTATCTTCCCTCTGGATCTGCAGTACCCTCTCCAAATGTACCAGCAGTGATATCTCTTTCCAATTATATGTTTCCTTCTCCATCTAAGATAGCAGCAATTTCTTCAAATTATGGCCTCAAAGCTTCCCGTGTGAGCTTGTAAAAAAAAATGATTTTTTTTTCTTTCATCAAATGTACCATGCAGTGTTGACTCCTCTCTCCACTTACCCTTTGCTAACCCTTTCAAGCACCATGCTTTAAGAAATATGCTAAACCACGAAGTAAACTTTAAAGATACACCTAAATCATTGCCACAATGTTATCTCTTCTTATTCCATTGAATTCGACTGCTTTATAGTTTGGAAGCAGTTTTCATATTTATTTAATTTTATTTTGACCTTGTGACATCTTACATAATTTATGTAACTCATGATTTTTTTGGATTACCCATAATTGTGTATGAAAAATAATTATGGGTACTCCATAAAAATCATGAGGTACATAAATTATTGAAATTATTGAGTGGCATTTTTAGTTCCCTACTCTTTGAAATTCAAAATGGATTTATTGTCTACTAATCCCTCATAGATGCTGAGATGATTTAACCACAAGAGTTTGCTTCAGTTCTGCCAGAAAATTCAACTATATCTTTCTATTTGACCATTCTCTCTTTTTTCTAACATTCACTTGTTCACTGCTGAGTTCACTATTTAACTTTACAAGAGTAACCTCAAGCTGGAGTGGTGTCTGAATGTGGACCTGGACACAAGGCAGTGGCTCATTTTTCAATGATCAAACTGAATTTCTACCAAAAGATGTCCAAGATTCTCATTTTTAGCTTGCTTTATTTTTCCATGAACTTATTTATCATAATAGTTGTAGGTGTTATAAATGGGAGAACCACTGAAACACACCACATATGATTTGAGACTATTTTTCTTGAGAAAAGCATCTGGATCTCATTCTACATCAAGGATGACGTGGTATCTTCCCCATGGATCTGCAGTACCCTCTCCAAATGCACCATCAATGTTGTCTCTTTCCAATTATATGTTGTCTTCTCCATATAAGATAGTAGCAACTTCTTCAAATTATGGCCTCAAAGCTTCCTCTGTGAGCTTGTAAAAAAATTGATTGTTTTTGCATCAAATGTACCATGCATTGTTGACTCCTCTCTCCACTTACCCTTTGCCAGTCCTTTCAACCACCATGCTTTAATAAATATTAACCATGAAGTAACTTTAAATCTACACCTAAATCATTTCCACAATGTTCTCTCTTCTTATGCCACTGAATTTGGTTGTTTTATATTTTTGAAGCAGTTTTCATATTATTTTTTTATTTTGACCTTGTGATATCTTACATAATTTATGAAATTCATGATTTTTCTGGAGTACCCATAATTATATATGACAGTTAATGGCTATTCTATACTAATATATTGGACCTATGTTCTTCCCAAATTCAATGTGAGAGGTTTGGCAGTATGATTGCATGTTTATGATATTCCTCCATAAACGTTTTGTCTCTGCATTTTCCACCTTCAAAATTAGAGTTCCATGATCCACATCAACAAGATTGGTTTAGAAAGGAAGTTGCAGAGGTACTTTATGATACAGATTATACATATGGGTAGATTTTTTCTAATTAATTCATATGTCTATCATACCTATGGCATAAGACCCCCCAGATCCAAACTAATGTGCATTTTGATGCAAATGTATAGGTTGCAGATAAAGTGGAAATGTTGTTTAGAGAGGTTTCTAATTTTCTCTAGTTAGATAGGACATAAATTTGCCACATTTGGATCCTGTTATTCTGGTATTAAGGTTGCTGAATCAAGGAGACAAATTGTAGAGCTTGAAGGAATGTTGCATAAAGATATAGTTGAATTTGAGGTGATATTATAGATGTATATAAAGGATGTTTAATATACTTTAGGTTCTACAACATGATATTATGCTAGAATAATATTTCAATTTAATGAATATTTCCATATTTATTTATATAAATTGCTTAGTTGGAAATAATTTATTCATAGAGTAATTCTTTCTTTTAATGCAATCTGTCAAATTCAAACAAGGTTTGTTAACATATGCCATCATTAGTGATGGGCAAGCTGGAAGACTTGTTGCTGATATTTCAAAGCTAAACAATATAAGGCGTCTTCTTCTTTATGAATCCTATGAATGTGATCATCATCTTTGCCATTATTCATAACTACGTCATATATACTCATTTTTTTTACTTTTTGGCATGCAAATCAACCTTTTAAAGATATATTTTTATGTTGTCACAACAAATTTACATGATTCACAAGGTGAGAAATCAATATTTAGTGTAATTGTAGATTTTAGGTTTTATAATTATAGGTTATTTATAGGTTGTAATTGTCTTCAAAGTCTCACTTTTAATTGAGTATCTTATACATAACTATTTATGATTTATTATAAACTCTTTTGCTTCATTAGAATTAAGTCTATTTTGTATTGCCATATAATTGAACACATTGCTTTTTTCCAATGTTTTGCAGTCTTAAAGTGAACTAATTACTATGTTATTGTTTGGTGTCCACTGTTGACAAGAGATACTCTTATTGTGATAAGTTTCGATCTTTTTTATTTGTTGGTTGTTGTCATGTTTTGAGTATGGACTTGTGAAATTCCAAATTGCATGTCGCTTTATGTGAAGGGGATATATATATATATATATATATATATATATATATATTTTATTTTTATTTTTTTTAATTTTCCCTGTGGTTCCTTGGAGATCTGTGTTACATTTTCACAAAATTTTGGATATCATTTAGATACCTAAAATTTCTAATTTTAATTTGAATATTTACGTGATAAAGGAAAGACAAATGTCCCAATTATAAAAAGTCACCCAACAACAACATTGAGATTTTTCTTTCATTCAACCTGTAACATATTGCATCTTTCTTCACCAATGCTCTTTTTCCATATGCTATCCACTTATGACATTTCATTTGCAATATTTGGTGCATTTGTGAGTTATAGGTCATTTGTAGGATATAAATGTATTCAATGTCTTCAATTCTAATTGAGTATTCAACTCAACATATTGAGTCTCTTATACATAACTATTTTCCCTCCATCCACTTTTCATAACTTCCATAACAATTAGGTAGGGACCTGCAGCTTCGATGATGTTTTGATTTTTTAGTAAAAGATTATTGAGACTTTAATTTATTGAAATTTGTAGAATTTATAATCTATAAAGTTTCAAGATATAATTTTTAAAAGTCTAATTTTTTAAAGGGTGCTAGCTCAATGGAAGAGCACCTTCTTTACAAGCAGGAGGTTGGTGGTTCGATTCCATCGTGCCCTGATATTCATATGGAGTGGAGGCGATTAGTTTTTGGCGACAAAGGCTCTTTTGACCATCACCAATGAGCTTATGGTGAAATTTTTAGACCCTCACCAAAATACGAAATGGTGACGGTCAACGAATGCCACCATATATACGCATCAATAGTGACGACCATGAAAGGTCTGTCACCATAAATTGTTGTTGTTTATATGAAATGGTGAGTGTCATTGTTCGTCATTATAGTCATTATTCGTAATGGACCTTGAAGTCACCAATGAGCTTATCATGAAATTTTTTGACCCTCACCAAATATGAAATGGTGACGGTCAATGAACGTCACCATATATATGAACCAATAGTGACGACCATGAAAGGTCCATCACAATAAATCATTGTTTTTTTGTATGAAATGATGACGGTCACTATCCGTCATTTTAATCAATATTCGTGACGAACCTTGAATGTCACCACAACACATACTTTCAGTGATGCCACCTTTGGTGACGTTCAGCTTTTTGGTGACTGAGGCTATTGTCTGTCACCATTTCTCATATGAAATGGTGACGGTCACTATCCGTCATTATAAATAATTATTGGTGACGAACCTTGAATGTCACCATAACACTTATACTTTAGGGGACGCCACCTTTGGTGACATTCAATTTTTGATGACGAAGGCTCTTTTAACTATCACCAATGAGCTTATGGTGACATTTTTTGCCCCTCACCAATGTCTTTTTTTCTTGTAGTGAAAAGATAAAAATACCAAGAAAGAAGGAAAAATGCTAACTAGACCTGCAAGGTAAATTACAACTTTAATTCAATACCTTTGATTTTATCTATGTCTAGAATAAAAGTGTGCTACATAACTGACTTCAAGCTTTTGATGATAGGTTGCCTGACACTTCGAAGGCAAACAAAGTTAGGACCGACAAAAAATTCCAGCACAAGCTAGGCCAGGGCGACTACTTGAAATTAGCTGCAATAATTATAAGTAGCTAAACATCTTATAATTAATCGTATCGCATTCCAACATTTTTGTAGTCCCATCAAATAACATTAAAAATACACAATCATATGCAATGTAGGGTAATGACTTTGGAATGGAAATTACAAAGGAAGATAGAGAGATCGCTTTTTGTTCCAGCTATCAAGCCGTAGTTGAAAGTCGTAAAAGCTTGGGATAGGTCCCAAGATCCAGAATGTCTGATAAGGTAAAACGTTAACCTCTCAATATGTTTTTTTTCATCCATAAATTTAATGTATAACAACTTTGTTTAAATCAGGGGAGCAACACTTTCAACGAGCCAAATAACCCAGTTGTAGAGCAGTGCGTTGAGAGTGAAATATTGCCAGAACATGGTCCTCACGTGGAACCTGATCATTCCAGTGGGGACCAAGCCGACAGTGTTGCTATCAGTGAGGCCCAAGATGGTAATTAATTTCTATTTATATTTTTTTCTAATTACACATTGAGGGTTGTGTCCTTATACCATTTTTTGTTTAAATGGCAGAGAATGTTGTACTTGAGCATCCTACCACTGAAGAGGAACACGGGGCAGTAGTTCCAATGGTGACAACTGGTGCACTAGGTAAATCATGTCATTGCAATAAGCTTGTTCATGATTATTATCTAGTTTTTTGTATGTGATTGTTTCCTCTATTTGATTGTAAGTTTGAACATGCTTTTAAACATTGAAACCTTTTTTGTTTTTATACTATTAATATATTGAAATATACCACAGTTCATGAATTGAAGTTTTATGTGAATAAATAACATATTTTTACAATCATAGTTTAATATTTTAGAGTGTGTAAGGTTTTAACACCATCTTGGTGGTTTACATCATATTTTGACTTGGTAGCATGCATTCTTCCTGTTTCGACTATGTGCAGGAAGAATGATGCTAGAATCATGTCCCCATCAAATGTTGGTTTGGGACTGAGTAAATAATCTGGTGACATCATGGCATCATGGTATGGTGTCCCTGTAATAGGAGATCGAGTAAAATTTGTTTCTTATACAAAGTGCAGGGAACAACCTCCTTGACAAGAGGATTGAAATCCCTAAAAAATCCAAAATTATCCCAAACTTAGGGCCTATTTCTTCGGTGTCTCTCAATCATGCAAAAAGGTACTCCCAATATGTCAAGCTATTTTAAATGAAGCACAAGTATCCTTTGGTTGAGTTTTTCTGCAGGAGAGAACACCATGTGTGAAATATCTCCTTAATATTAGATAAGAGAATATTCAAAAGATCTATCAAATCATCACTTTAAGAATAGAAAAATGTCAAATTATTCCAAAGGCAAACTAACTTTTCACGCACTCCTAATTTGCACTTTTTTTTTTCTTTCCTTGAGAAAACAAACCCATATCTTCATTCATGTTGAAAATAAAATATATTTTGTATATATACACATATAACGTATGCATTCATCAAGGGTCTGCCTAGATCCTTTCATGGACAAAATGTTCACTACATATGCTTAAAAGAACTCAAAAAGACCATATTCCATGAAAAGGCGCAAATAAATAAGACCGGAAAATAAAATAAAAAAAATACGAGTAAGATAAAATAATGGAGACACTTGTCTTCCCCTTAATTCCCTTTATTTTTTTGGACATAAAAATATTCCTCATCTATTGGGTCCACTCGAACCATAGCCAAGGAACCCACAAAATACTCAAAAGGATGCTCCATGTTTGAATCTGAGCTTTCTGATAGACAGACACGTTTGATTCCCACTGTGCAATCCTCATTGTGATTCTTATTTATTTGATGTTCTAGCGATGTTTGATAGAAGTCTGGTTCAATACCTATCTAAATCTGAGTGTTGCCCCCTAACTATGTCATGTTGTCCCCATCTATTTTTACCTCTCATTGAACCTGTTATGTATATTTGTTTTCTTCCTCTTCAACATCAAAATGGGGAATCTTGGAAAAAATCCATCCTTTTGGCCTCTTTACTTGTCCTTTTCTATTTTTTGTAGTCTTCTTAGCTAATGGACACGTCTTTTGTAGGCGACTTGTTTGAAAACATACACAACATCAGAATGTCGTGTTCTCATAATATAAAAGTTGGGACCACTAAAAGTATCTATGTTTCAAGTTTATGTGATTTGGTAGCCCCTTAGATATATCTCCACGCAGATTTTGACAAAGTGAAGAGGCCATTCTCTCTTCTCTCTATATCTAGCTTTTAAAATTTTCCTAGTGTATTACCAATGTCTTCTAAAGTTTTTTGATGCGAGAATATGAGAGGGAGGTTAGGAATTCTGACCATATTGGCATAGTTGTAACCACCATAAATGTGGAATTAGAAAAAGTGAACCATAGAGTGATAGATAAACCAAACCTACCCCAAAACCACGGTCCTTCATTTTGAACAAAATCCAGATCCTTTTTGTTTCAAATTGGACTATGAAAAATCCATTAGAACATAGAATTATGTCACATTTTGGTGTCCAAGAGGTTAATATCCACTGAAATAAATCATCTATTTTGGGCCAGTAGCTATTGAATCTAAAAATGATGGATTTCCATAGATGGAGCTTGCTCCATTTTGTCCACGATGTAGGGTCATGGAATATTTTGTCCCAAGTTTTCAAGAGTTGTATAATTTCATTTAACTACGTATTTAAAGGATATTAGAGTGCCATTTGATGTTCTGGCACCAGGAGCACCAATACGTAACCTTGAATTCAAAATTCAAGTTGATTTTTTTTGGATGTTATAGTTTTTTATCTGAGCTGATCGTTGTATGATCTTTCCAAAAAATTGCAGGAATTGAAAGAACATGGGGGTTCCCCCTTTCATATCAATATAATATTTTAGAGAGGAGAGAGAATTTGTGTTTTTGATCCAAAATGTTAGGGATTCCCTCTAAAAAAATTAACAAAAATCTCGAAATGTTTAGAATTTTACCTCACTATCTGACAAACATGTGTAGCTCCATAGGGAAGCAAACCAAAGTCCAAAATACTAGTGACAGAATTGACATAAAAGGCACAAGGATGGGGGCATGTGTTGATTTAATGTAACCCCAAAGAAATTTTTTGGCACAATGACCACATAACCGTACCAAACCACACATAGAATGGATCCAAACTCCATATCATTTCAGGCACCATAGCCACCGAAATCTACCCCACAATAGTTTCCCATATATATAAAATATAGCAAGAAAAGAAATAGGGTAAGTAGAATACCCTTGTTTTCCTGGGCCCGTTTTCCTATCTCATCTAGTCCAGTAGAGAGTGAGTGCCATCAATGTTGATCGTAGGGAACATAACACACTTTTTGATATAGGTGTTGAGCGATTTCCAAACCCCATAGATAATGACAACCACAAAGCTGAACTTCCCTTCCTGGATGGACTCCTTGATCATGGGACAATTTGGAACTAGTTGAAACTTCACTTGAGGGAACGCTACACTTCCTTGACCCAACATATAATCACTATAGAACCCAAAAGCCTCATGCCTAGTGCCATCTTGGGGACTAGATAGGGGCCTATGCATTGTGGCTGTGCCACAAAAGAAAAGGTATATGCATCATAAAAAATATCTATCACATATGATAGTGCATGAAAATCCCCTTGTATCCCTCATTAATATTTGAATGTGAATGCACATGGAATACAACATATTAATATAACAACTCAACCATAATATATCAACACATAACCTCAAAAAGAAACATACCAGACTTTTTAAATGCATTAAAAATAGTGTTGTCATAATAACCATCACGATAAAACCATATTATGAAATAGTGCTCAAAATTTTGTCAAAATATATAATCAATGTGTTTCCAATGCATCATATGTATACTGAAACTAAAACTAAAAGTTGTCCAAAAACTCATAATGTAAGTACCATTCTTGTCCAAAACCAACAACCATAAAACATAAGAAAAATATTTGAAACTCATATCTGTTCCGTGATGCAACCTTTCTTTTCTACTATTTTCTACCTATCTTTCTTTTCTGATGTGTGAGCTTGCCTTAGCATGTTGTTGATCGTGATGATGGGCATGTGAGGTGATAGAATGAGAGGATTTATGAGACGAGATAGACTTAGTGGCCACCACTTCTTTCTCTCCTTTGCTTGTCTCAGGTTCATGGGTTTTAGCTTTTCCATGTAGTGTAAAATGGACATGTGAGGCCATAGAGATAGCATGATGAACTAGATGTGCAGGTGGAGGAGCTGGTGGAAGTGGTAAATATATGGAAATCCATCCTTGGGATTGGTGTTGAGGAGGATAAACAACATCCTACCAGCCATTATTAGTTGGGATGATAATCTAACCTAGTGCATGTGGAGAAACTAGAATACCAGTGCTAGGAGGTTGAGGAGGTAGGTGGTATGCTTGCTGGTATACTAAATTAAGGAAACTAGTCTATAATAATTGGTTGAACTTGTTGGAATCTGTGTCAAAATTTATTGTAAACATCAATATTTTGTTTCCTCCTTACCATGGATTTGTCCCACTGCCTCTGTTGTTTCTGCCTTGACCATGGCCACCTTTGCTGAAAAACTGATGTTGTGTAGCCAGATTATAATCTCAACTTTAATTCATGAGAAAGATAAATCATATCTAAGTTATGTCTTTTACTATTGCAAGGGCACACAAAAAATCATCACAGGAAAATAGTGATTATAAAGGAAGGGAAACTCTTAACATGCAAAAGTAACAACCCATTATATGACAAATATTTAGTCACAATTTTAGATAAGAAACATGTCACAACATACTGTCATTTAAAAAATATAATCCAATGCTAGCCCAATAGCTAGAAATGAAAAATTAAACTTCAAGAAGTATCTGAGCATGTCTATGGACAAAGCATGGAAATTTGTTTCTCTTTTTAGGATAACATGTGACATTCCATAAGGAAACAATTTATTAATAATGAAGGGTACATGAAACAATGCTTATGAGCAACTCAAGACAAGGATTGGAGGCCATCCATCACACACACATACATGCTTCATAAATAAAGGTATGTGATGATTAAAAACAATTATATTCACAATTCAACAAATATATTGATAGATTGAGACTATATAAAACTTGGATTTTTATAAAGACTAGTTCCTTCATACCAGAGGTTGGAGAGGCTTACAATGGTATATATATTTCTCGTGAAATAAAATTTCTGAACTATGTGAAATAGTGAAAAATATTGTGCTAAGGGAACATAGGAAATAGGAATATGGTGGATGAATCAATGATGGGTTGAGGGAATCACAAAGAGAAATAATAGTATAAACCTATCCTTTAATACCATTTCCATGGATGAAGACTTTGTTCGAAGATCACAGGGGAATAATTTTGATGAGGATGAAAGAAGTCAAGTAGTGTTAAAAAAAAGTGATGAAACCATTTTGAGGAGAGAATGACTTACAAATTATTGATGAAAGTAAAACATAGTGTCAAGAAACAAAACTTTCAAATCTTGATGTTGTGGAAAGGCGTATTATTTTTTAAGTCAAGTCATTTTGGGCTAGAAGCGAATATAATGATATGTTGGAATTACATTGTGCTATCATCATGAATAAACTACCATGAAAAGTGCATGTATGAATCTCAAACATTATTGCACATAGAAGGGTCGATTTAATCATGATACAAAGGAATTATTTCAATGCCAAGGCTGAGTTTTGGATAAGTGGTTGCAGATGGTTTTACAAAAAATTCACCCTTGCTACTTCTTCTTTCTTCTTTCTGAAGTCGGTTATTGAGGTTTTCCCACACGAACTGTGATTTCTGAGTATTCCTATAAGATTTGAAGCAACTGTCATCTAGGAAAATGGTTGTTAGAGCACAAAGAAACTTCCATAAGCATCACATTGTGAAGTACCATAAGCTTTTGTAGACTGCAAAGCTGAGTGAATCCTTTTAAACTAATATATATCATAGTTCATGCAGTATTAATGAATTGAATAGATTACCATGATTTGTTGCATTATCCATGGGGATCTTAGCATAGAGTTTAGTTAAGATGTAAGACATCCTCGAAAATTGGCTTTAATTCATCTCTGCATTGTTTGGAATTTCTTCTAGGAGGTTTGTTAGTATGAATCTTTCGTCGAAGTGTACGAAAAAAGACCACTTTAGCTACACATAACAAATAGCCCTAACATAAAATATGGCTGCCAATATCTTCAAATTTGTGGTTAGTTGATCAAGATAAATGCTATATAAATCCAGATCTATGCATAAAAAGACATTAAGCAGTGACAATAAAGTTTTGCTCCATGCATCCAATAGACAAGACAAATATTTTTTTGAAAGAATTTTTATATTAAGGGCACCTGAGAGGAAAACAAGAAAGGTGTTTCCAATTCTCCTCAATGAGATGGGTTCTTTGAAAGTCCTCAGTGCTTCAGATCTAGTATTTCTCTCTCTTGTTGGTGAAGAAAACCCAGACAAACATATAACTCAAAGGGAGCTCACAAAGTGAAGATAGAAAATGTGACAATGATAATGGCTCAAAGTCAGACCAAGAGTAAAGATCCAGAGTGATCTCATAGGCAACAAAAGGTGACAAATAAATGGGAAAACCCTTCTATTTATAACAAAATATTAGGGTAGTCTAGAACTTGGTGCATGAATAAAATATTATTAACCAAATTCTAGAACCACCTTTTAGGAATATTTTATTATATTTGTTGGAGGGAAAAGGATTTTGACTTGGATCAATTCCTTTATTTGTAAATAATAAATAAATAAATGATTTATTTATTATTTTAAGAAAATGGTGGAAATATAATTAAATAAATAATTATTTATTTAATTGTTTATAAATGATTTAGTCAAATTTAACTAGGAATATTATTTAAATAAGGATTAAATAACTTATTCCTAGGAAATAATCAAATAAATAAGGATTTATTTAATTGATTTCCTTGTTTTGGGTTAAATATGACCAGGAAAAATAATTAAATTGATGTTTAACTAATTATTCCTTGAGGAAATATAAACAAATATAGATTTGCTTATTATTTCCTTTTGGGGTTTCCTGTTTAGACCGTAAACAACTTAATAAAGGTGTTTCACTAAGTTATTTCACATAGTGAAAGCAATTTTACTTAGGGTAAAATTGGTCTTACATGGTGTACTTGGGTCCATCTAATGATAATAGGTTAGATGACCAAAAAATGGTGCAACAGATTGCCCCCTAGCGTGCGAGTGTTAGGAGCAAATCGTATGACCGAAGTATGTTGTAAGAACTCAATCACCAGACATCAAGAAAGAAGTCAGAGAGAGAAATGTAAGGTAGTCTAATGTGCTAAAGGACTAGACCCTAAGGAGACGAGACTTACAGGTGCAACAAGTCTCTTTTTAGGAGATGGTACCTGTGCTAAAGGCGGTGGGGGAGGCATACCTATGCCCGCCAAGACAAAGTACAAAAGAATAGTGTGTCCAGTAAACAAGGAACTGAACTATAAAGTACATGCTGGCATAAACATGAGCCAGATAAAAGATAGAATGATGAATCCCACATACATGTTATGCCTGGGATAACAGCCAGGACTTATACAATAATATCTGAGTATATGAGATACAAATACAACCTAAATTCCCCCTATAAACGGGGAAGGGCTCGCAAAATTTGACTGATACATGCAAATCAAAGAGGTGCTGCAAGCGGCTAAGGCCAACATCATCAAATGTATGGAGCTACATCGAAGGCTGGAATGAAGAGGTCATCCGGGCATGTGGAGGGCTACCTACAGGGCCACCCCCTCATGAGGGTTGAGACATCTCACACACACCCGAGAATCACCAATATCTGCTACTGCATCACTAGACCATCAAGTATATAGATCTCGATCATGCTGAAAGGAGCTGGAGCTGAGAAGAAATCAAGTCAAAGGGTAATGAGAAATCCCCTTTTGCCTGATCCAAGGCACCGAACAAGTGTGGAAGTTGGAACCAAGGTACACCTCCCTCTAGACCTATCTTCTGGAATGAATGAGCTGATGTCGACAGAAGGAGGTCCACCATAGGTGAGGTGATAAGAGATCCTCAACTACGGCACGAGAGAAAATAGTAGAGCGACTAAAAGACTGACACTCATGATGATGATGGAATGGGGGATACTGAGTAGCAAATGGATGACTTCCCTTGTTATAACATAAAGGGCATGGATGACTTGGCAGCGACTGATACGATATCATGAGGGATAGGGGACAGTGGGGCTGAAGTCCATAATGTGCGACATGAAAGAAGAACCAAGCAATGAAGGATGGAGGACTATGATGGGGTACAATGGGACTCGGGATAGACTCCATGAATGTGATGATAACTCAACTCGGATGCTCTAAACAAGGGCGACTCAATGGTGCTGCCACACAGTAAAGGTCCAAATGGGGGACCATAAATACATGAGTACAAGGGGGTATCTCATGATGAAAATCGACATGAACAAAGACCAGTAAGGAGGCAAAGTGGTGCCCCAAGTACAAGTGTTGTAAGTGAGGAAATTCGATTTATATGATAGGTGAATAGACCCTTTGTGGACAAAATGTGTCCTGGTGAAGTATCAAATCATGAAAAACTAACAGATACCTATTTGAGTGCTCGGTGAGAGCTTTCCAATGGTGCAGACGGTTTTTCAAACAGGGCTACGGTTTGGTCGCATCAGGCGAAAGAAAAATCAGGGGTTTCTCTTCTAATAAGGCATTTTCCCTCCGAATGTATTCATTTTCTTGTGTAGCTGTGGTGAATGTGGAGAGGAGAGAAGGCCCTAAATCTTGCGGCAATCGTAGCGAACAAACCGATCGTTGGAATCGAGATCCGTCAGTTGCAGGTAAGAGGCCTAATCCCACTCTTTCTTTTTGATGGATTGAAAGTTTAGATTAGGGTCCCAAATCTCAGGAACAACCCCTCTCTCATCTTCACGGCCGGGTCACACTATTTGGGCCAAAAACTGCGACCTGGGAAGCAAGTTTTGGCCAAAAAAGTGCGACCTGTCCCAGGATTTGGCCAAAAAGTGCGACCTGTCAGATGGAGGTGATTTTAGTGCTGTTGTGGGCTGAGAGTCAGGTTTTGTGTGATTGAATACAGTTTTTCCTATCTGTATGCTGACAAAGATGATGGTTTTGTGCAAATATGGCAGACGTACGGATCAAGTGGAGAGAGAGAGACCTAGGTACATTACGGTTGGAAATCCAAGCGGATCAGGGTGTCCGTCGTGCATTGGCCAAGTTTGGGGTTCTGAAATTTGTGGAGAACCCTCTGATGAGGGCTGGGGAGCCCTTGTTGGCTCGGATTGTCAGTTATTGGGATCCAGATCATGAGGTCTTTGTAGTGCAGGGGCACAGGATCGAGTTGACAGTCCAAGATCTGTATTTCCTGACTGGTCTCCCGCCATTAGGGATGGTGGGAAATACACAGACAATGTTACCACGGGGGCGTAACATCATGGAGTTTGTAGAGAGACATTTTTGAACAAGCCTCCGAGTCAAAGGGACTCAGATACCGATTGAGGATCTAGAGAGGTTAGAGACCCATGCAGTGGCGGCAGCAGTGTTACGGATCCTGGGTAGCCAGGCGCTCCATCACATCACTGGAGAGCAGATGATGATTTTGGAAAGTGTGTTGAGTGGGACCTACTATGGGTGGGCCCAGATGATGTTGGTGTCATTGAAACGAAAGTTGTCGCTTTGCAAGTGGCAAGTGAATCATGATTGCGCGTATGGGACCGTATTGTGCTCCTTCTTTTTTGAGAGGATCCCGACCTTACGACCTCATGTACAGCTACCAGATGGGGGTCCGAGAGAACCCAAGATGCACCGTTGGGGGTGACTATTGTGTAGAGGAGGAGGGGTGGTCGAAAGGGTGTTCCGACCGGAGTTATTTGCCCATTGGGATCAGATGCCGTTGTACATAGACGACTATCCCTATAGTGGGATGAGTTATTGTGGATATCCGGACTTGCCACTTCTGCCTGGTCGAGTATGGGGGCCCGATGGTAAGTGACAAGTGGCTAATATTTTACGTGCATGTTAAATTTTTTGAATAGTATATATGGTACTGATTCTTACACTTTTGGTATGCAGATATAGCTCCGGTAAAATCGGCCGGATATATGGGACGACCTGCAGGATCAGGACCAATAGGTGCTAGTGGATCAAGAATGGCACAGAATGAGGACATGGCCGCCCTCCTGGAGGACATCCGTCGTAGATGTGAGGGGCTGCTGACCGGTGTTTCGGAGCGGGGTTGGCAAGACTTAGATGACCAGTACATAAAGCTGTGTATAGGGCTGCCCTCGGAATGGCGAGGTGTCATGCGACGCATGGCGATGGCCGGTCAGACTATGCGTGATCTACGAGCTGCGGGAGCGGAGCCATTGGCACGGGATCCTCCAGATAGTGATTATATGTGGGGCGAGTGGTGCCCCCTAGTGTGTATGCAGGGGCAAGTGGTGACCCCCAATTTTGAGTTTTGTTGTTTGTAACATGCTATGGGCATGTCATATGTATCAGAGTAGATGGACTCTAAAAACATGTTGTACGACACATATTATGGATATGCATCATTTTGATGATTTTTAATGTTATTGTCTTGTGGGAAATGTGTGTGATAAATGCCAATCTAGAACATGGTTTGCAATGCTATCTACGTAGTGATTTTGTTCTCTAGGTACATGACTGAAAGTAATGACTCTAAATTCACGTATCAAAAAGTTTCGCTCATAATGTTGGAGAAAATGCGAGAGGGGGGTGAATCAGTATTTAGGTCATACTCAAATATTTTTACTTTTTCTTACTTCAAAACCCATACGCTACTTTGCTGAACCATACTCGCGTATACATGCGGATATACTTCATAAAACTCGCGTATACACAAAGATCTTATTATGCCATTAATTCTTTACTTAGTTCTATGCAACATTCATTCTTCTGATGATTAGATAACAGTAAGCATGTGTAGTAATAACAGAATAAACCATCACACATAAGCATCACACATGAACACCAGGATTTTAGGTGGAAACCCAAATCGGGAGAAAACCACCGCTGTCGTTGTCTCAGCCTTCAATATTTTATTATAAAGAAAACATCTTACAACTATGTGCTGGTGCAGACTCATACCAGCACGTAGGCACCCACCTGTGCTCATTTACCAGCCTCTCCTGGAAGGGAGCTACGACCCCCTACTCTCGTTTACCAGCCTCTCCTGGAAGGGAGCTACGACCCCCTGCTCTCGTTTACCAGCCTCACCTGGAAGGGAGCTACAACCCCCTGACTGAAGGCTACAACCCTTAGCACCTCTATGGACCATGTTTCATCAATTTTCACACTGGATCCAATATCTTCAATAGAACACAACGTGCAGGCCACTTTTCATCATATTTTCAGACTGGACCCACTCCACACATTTAAGCTCAATCATACATCAAAACTGATACTTATCAATTCAGACAACCCAGATCTGTAGAATACATCATTAACAGATAGCAGTAACACAACAGAACAGATCAGACATTTCATACTTCATACTTCAGCAAACCTTAGTTTTCATACGCGCTTTCCTTTCACTGATCTGACGTATATACGCGCCTTCATTCATATAAACTCATGCATACCTCTGCACATACTTCAGAACTGATTTCACAACACATACGCGCTTTCGCTTTATCCAACCCGCGTATATACGCGCTTCCACTATTATAAACTTGCGTATAGATCTTCAAACATTATAGAGAAGCTTACTTCTTCAGATCAGATATTCAGTTCAGATTTTACCCTTTACTTCAGACAGATGTTCGCCTCATCTCAGATCTAAGCATTCCATAAACAGATCTAGAAGTTACAAATACATTTCAGATCTAGATTCCCTTCTTCATAATTTTCTTCATAGGTGCATCATAGATTCTGATCTATTATCAAACTGTTACCATTTCCATTCAGACATACTTCAGAGTGAAGTATTCATTCAAACCCAGACACTTGCACACCCATTGCACAATGATTTTCTCCTCCTTATATAGATTTAGCCTTTTTCAATACCATGAGTCAAAACCACATCACTTCCGATGGTATTCCTGGACGGGATCAAATAGACAACTCAGCGCTCAATACAATGGGTCAATACCATGGTAGTAACCCCTGGTTTTACATATTTAGAGCGCATTTGACCATACGTGACTTGGCACGTTATTTCCCGCGTGCATACGCTACTTCTATTAAGCAAACCCGCGTATGCCTTGTGACATACACTTTTCATCATTACTCTTGCACATACTGATATTTGTTACTTCTACAACTTCTGTACTACCTGTAGAACATCAAATTTACATCATTAATTAGTATATCAAGTCAGTTTCCATCAAGTAAAACTTCATCAGGTAGGTTTCCATCATCTTCATCAAGTAGGTTTCCATCAAGGACAACACATTGCATCATATTGCCAACAATATCCCCCTTTGGACTTGATGGCAACCACGATGGTGTTTGATCACAACAGATAGATACATTAAGCATAATGATATTCTCCCCCTATTCAAACACCATGTCACTCTCCCCCTTTGACATCAAGGGCAAAGGGCGGATCAAAACCAACATAAGGTTTTTCTCCTCATGTAGATAGAAGAGCGTTGTAGATCTGATGTGCATTGAAGTTACCATGCTCCCCCTGAGTTCATGCTGAATGTTCAAACAAATTTTTCAATGAAGTACATGACTCTATGACCTTCCTATCACCAAGGACTCATACTTACATCAAAGATCCAACCAAGTGGATTTACATATGAGACTCAAATACCCAACCAAGAGGGTTTACATATTTTGACTCAAGTACCCAACCAAGTGGGTGTACACATTTTGACTCAAGTACCCAACCAAGTGGGTTTACATATTGATCAAGTCCTTACATGACTGAATATTACAATTTTACATCATAGGTCTCAACATGACCTTTTCATCAAATTACAAATATGACTTTTCATGACCAATACCAGAAGGACCTCAAGAGAGATCATATTTCAGAATCATCATAATGCCAACAATGCATTATACTCAGCAAGGCTAATGCTCCCCCTGAATATGTGCATCCAAGTATTCTTTCCATATGCCCAAGGCTCCTCCTTAGCTTGTGCAACCTGAACACCTTCAACAGCAAGTCATCAGCAACAATCTCTGCATGATCTGTCCTTATCTCTGAATCATAAGACTTCCATCTCATCCATGTGTGAAAGCAAAGAATATCCTTCATCAAAAAGCAAGCAAGGCTCATCCACAATCATAAGAAACCATGTAACATGTCATCATCATTTAGAACTGAGAAATAAATAGATACAGTGCCAATAATACAATCATTAGTAGTCAGACTGATGCTCCCCCTGAACCTATGCTCCTGATCTTCAGTTGTCATACAAATTTTCTTATCAGAAGTGCATACGCGATTGTCTCCACTGTAACTCGCGTGTATACGCGGCTTTTGTTCACAGAACCCGCGTATGGAAAGTGAAACATAGAAAATTTCACATTCCTTCATCTCCCCCTGAGTTTGTACCACCTGTACCTGTCTTCTTCACATCAGATGCTCTGTCAAAAATAAACATAACCAGAATAACCAAACAATCATGAGAATCATCATACATTGCTCCCCCTGTGATGATACATTACTAATCCCTATAATGTATCTCACATCACTCCTGCAGTCATTAAGAGAAGTAAGCTTCAGAAGCGGATGACTGCAGTAGGGTCAATATTCCCTATGTTTCTGACCGGTCTTCCTTCCTTTTCCAGCTTTGCTTGAAGTTTCTTATTGTGTGCTGGAAATTGTTCAAATTCTTAGATCTGTTCATCCTGCATTCTTTTTCCACATGCCCATACTTGTTACAAGCATAACATCTTATATGACCAGAGAAGTAAGCATAAGGATCATAGTGTGTTTCTCTGTTCTTCCTTCTATTGCAATCAGCTGCTTTATGACCATACTTGTTGCATGAAAAACAATATCCCTTGAAGAAACCAGAGTACCTTTCTGTGTAGAATCTGTTTGTTTGTGACTGAAACAATCTGTTTCTGCAATTGGCTGCAACATGCCCATAATTATGACATTTGAAGCATTCAACATTTTTGAATGATTTCCTTTGAGAATTCATGATTGTAGGTTGACCTTTAGTTTCTTTCAACACTTCAGGTTTTGCTTTGACATCCTTTGAATCTTTAGCACTTCCTTGCGAACTAGATTCTCCTTTAACCGTTTCATGAAAACCCAGACCAAGTTTGATAGATGGAGACCTTTGACTACTAAGAATATTGTCTAGAATCTTAGTACTATCTTGAAACCTCAAGATTTTATCCTTTTCTTCTAATTTACCTTTGAGAATGTTTACTTCAACCTCCAATTTTTGGCATTTCTTCATCATGCTTTCTTCAACCCTTTTTCCTTCTTCTACTTGATCATTCAAATTTAAGATCTCTTCTTTCAACCCATTTTCTTGCTCTTCAAAGATTTGTAAAAGTTCTTCATTCTTCTTATTTTATTTTTCCAGATCTGTTTTGAGCGAGATGATTTCTGCTTCACGTCCTTCCTTTTCAAATGATTGTAGAAGTTCTTCATTCTTCTTATTTGATGCTTCAAGGTCTGCTTTTAGAGAGATGTTTTCTGCTTCAAGTCCTTCACTATGATTGGTTACTTTGTCCTGCAGTCTTTGATACATTTCTATATGTCCCTTCATTGTTTCTATCTGTTCATTCAATCTAGAGATCACATCCTTGAGGATAGATTCCCTCCTTTTAAATTGATCCCAAAAATTACTTTCATCATTGATCTTGAGATTTGCTTCTAGACTTATATTGTTACTTTCACTATCTTCATCATTGCATGCACAAGTGAGTGGATTACAAGAACAACAATCAATACATGTTTCCTCTTCTTCATTTTTTGTTGCACATGTTTTCTGAGATATCTTCTTTTCTTGAGTAGCCTTCTTCTTTTGCTTCTTTGCCATGAGCACTAGCAGATCTTGGTCATAATCTTCTTCATCTTCACTTGACACTTCATTTGCATAATAACTCTTTCTCTTTTCAAATTGTTTCCCTTTATCATGATTATCTTCATAAGGACATTTAGCAGCATAATGACCAACTTTTCCACAAGCAAAACACTTGAAGGGAAGCTTACCTTTGAATCTTCCAGTCCCTATTTGGAGTTTTCTCACAAAATTTGCTTCTTCTTCTTCTGATATATAATTTGATTCCTTGACATCTGCCTTTTCTTTTCCTTTTGCACACACCTTAAAAACAGCTTCTTTGATTTGAGAGGGACCTCCTTGTCTCATTTCATAAGCAGTCAGAATACCATGTAGTTGAACAATAGTAAGAGTTTGCAGATCTTGCCTTTCTTCAATAGCTGATACTTTTGACTCAAATTTTGAAGTCAAAGATCTTAAGACCTTTTCTACCAGAGTAGTATCAGTTATGGTTTCACCCAAACTTCTCATACGATTTACGATATCATCTAGACGTAAAAAGAAACTGGCAATACTCTCATCACTATGCATCCTTAAATTTTCATATTCAATTCTGAGAGTTTGGAGTTTTGCACTTTTTACCTTTGTATCTCCTTCATAGCTCAGAATGATTTTGTCCCATATTTATTTTGCTGAATTTAGCTGCATTACTTTAGCAAATTCTGGTTTTGACATGCTTCCTAACAAAACATTGACTGCTTTGGCATTGACTTCATATTTCTTCCTTTCTGCTGCATTAGTAGGAATACTTGCCGGATACTGATAACCTTCTTCCACGATTGCCCATACTTCTGCACCAAGACTTTGCAGATATGATTTTGTTCGTATCTTCCAGAATAACAGATTACTTCCATTGAATAGAGGTGGCTTTAAAGACAATACTCCTTCATGACTTCCCATTGCGACGGATCTCCTTCAAGTGATCAAGCTTCTGCAAAAGGACCTACTCTGATACCAATTGTTGGGAAAAATACTGAGAGGGGGGGGTGAATCAGTATTTAGGACTTACTCAAATATTTTTACTTTTTCTTACTTCAAAACCCATACGCTACTTTGATGAACCAGACTCGCGTATACACGCGGATATCCTTCATAAAACTCGCGTATACACAGAGATCTTATTATGCCATTAATTCTTTACTTAGTTCTATGCAACATTCTTTCTTCTAATGATTAGATAACAGTAAGCATGTGCAGTAATAACAGAATAAACCATCACACATAAGCATCACACATGAACACCAGGATTTTAGGTGGAAACCCAAGTCGGGAAAAACCACCGCTGCCGTTGTCTCAGCCTTCAATATTTTATTATAAAGAAAACATCTTACAACTATGTACTGGCGCAGACTCATACCAGTACGCAGGCACCCACCTGCGCTCGTTTACCAGCCTCTCCTGGAAGGGAGCTACGATCCCCTGCTCTCGTTTACCAGCCTCTCCTGGAAGGGAGCTACAACCCCCTGCTCTCGTTTACCAGCCTCACCTGGAAGGGAGCCACAACCCCCTGACTGAAGGCTACAACCCTCAGCACCACCATGGACCACATTTCATCAATTTTCAAACTGGATCCAAAAGCTTTCTTTAGAGGAAAACTTGCAGGCCAGTTTTCATCATATTTTCAGACTGGACCCACTCCACATATTTAATCTCAATCATACATCAAAACTAATACTTATCAATTCAGACAAGCCAGATCTGTAGAATACATTTTAAACAGATAGCAGTAACACAACAGAACAGATCAGACATTTCATACTTCATACTTCAGCAAACCCTAGTTTTCATACGTGCTTTCCTTTCACTGATCCGATGTATATACATGCCTTCATGCATATAAACCCGCGTATACCTCTGCACATACTCCAGAACTGATTTCACTATGCATACGCGCTTTCGCTTTATAAAACCCGCGTATATACGTGCTTCCGCTGTAATAAACTAGCGTATAGATCTTTAATCATTACAGAGCAGCATACTTCTTCAAAGCAGATATTCAGTTCAGATTTAACCCTTCACTTCAGACAGATGTTTGCCTTATCTCAGATCTAATCATTCCATAAACATATCTAGAAGATACAAATACATTTCAAATCTAGATAACCTTCTTCATCATTTTCTTCATAGGTGCATCACAGATTCAGATCTATCATCAAACGGTTACCCTTTCCATTCAGACATACTTCAGAGTGAAGTATTCATTCAAACCCAGACTCATGCTCACCTTTTGCACAATGATTTTCTTCTCCTTATATAGGGTTACCCTTCATCCATACCATGAGTCAAAACCACATAACTTCCAATGGTATTCCTGGACGGGATCATATAGGTGAACCATCATTCAATACAATGGGTCAATACCATGGTAGCAACCCCTGGTTTTACATATTTAGAGCGCATTTGACCATACGCGGCTTGGTACGTTATTTCCCATGTGCATACGCTACTTCTATTAAGCAAACCCGCGTATGCCTTGTGACATACACTTTTCATCATTACTTTGCACATATTGATATTTCTTACTTCTGCAACTTCTGTACTACTTGTAGAACATCAGATTTACATCATTAATTAGTATATCAAGTCAGTTTCCATCAAGTACAACTTCATCTAGTAGGTTGCTATTATCTTCTTCAAGTGTTGCCATCATCTTCATCAAGTGGGTTGCCATCAAGGACAACACATTGCATCATATTGCCAACACGTAAATATAGTCTAAAAAGGATAGGACTATGCACACGATAGACACCATTGAGTTGCATGACAAGAAGCAGGGAATCTAAATGGACATGCAGATGGAGGATACAATGAGAGAGGGCATCGGCTAAAATACCACGCACTACATCATATTCGGCCTGATTATTGGTGGAAGCACCAATGCAGACCCCATTGGAGAGAATGACGGTATGCAAGGGGGTAAAGATGGCCTAGGCTACCGAGGCTAGATTCCGAGAATAGCGACTTGCACCATCGGTGTAGCCGATATAGGGTGTGGACGGGAGGTCCTGCGGAAGAGTGTCAGAAGACAATAAATGGGAGGGGAAAGAACAATGATGGCAGAGTGAGTGCAGAGTAGACATCAAACGACAACTATGGGAGGGAGTAGTCCGGATAGGATGGCTATGGCTCATAAACCGACTAGAGGGTGATGTATGAGGGCTACGGGAGGGATAACTGGTGCTCATGCTGCGAAGAACATCATAGATACGAATGGTATCATCCCGGTTATGGGTTGGAAAGAAAAGGTCAGGGAAACCACATGATGCTACAAAGCTACCTAAATCATCAGCATGAGAAGAGAGGTTCACATACGAATCATCACGGGGGATGACAGAAGAACAAGTAAAAATTTGGTCAAATGATGTGGAGCCCAAGAATGTCGCTGAAGGGAGATCAAGCAAAACAGAAGGAGGGGATTCAAAGGGAATGTACTCTGAGGGTCGCACGAATGATGATAGGTAGAGGATGGGGGCGGCAGGTTTTGTCATCTCAACATCAGGGGGGGGAATGTCAATGGTAGCAGGGGGATCCTCGAGCTGACCTGACGCATATTGCACGAGGATGGGAGAGGCGGATTGATTTTGTTCAACCTCATACTCGCGAATGAACTTTAAAGAGGTTCGGTAATTCATTAGGTGAGGAAAATGGTGGGAATAATGGCCATGGATACCACATAGATCACATGGTTTGTTGGTGCGAAGAGTCTTGGGTTTCTTGGCTGCGGACGAGGAAGAAACAGAGGGTTCAGGGACCGTAGACTCATGGAACACAAATTTAACATGGGTTTAATACGGGGAAACTCAGGACAAGTATGGGTAGCATGACCGATGCCATCACACAAGGCACAAGGCTTGGCGGGTGGAGGAGGGGTAGGGTCAGTCGGGGTGGCCTTGTCTTTGGATGCCCCCTTGCGAGCTTTTCCTTTCTTTCCGGTAGCTGTCACAATAGGAGAGGGGTCCTGTTGAGGTGCTGGTGGCACTGTATGACGAAAGAAGCGAGGGGAACTGGTTGAACCGGTGTCAAAGCAAGGTATGGTTTGGGGTGACCTGGTGGGGTAGCGGCTGGAGGGTCAAGGTACCAGACGGGTATTCCCAGGGTCAAATTGGGAAGAGAAATGGTGGCCATGATGGGGACCAAATAGACTCCGGGAGGGGGAGCAAGGAAAGGTATCTGACCAGCAGGGTAATGGCTAGGAGGGACGGCTCCAAGATGGTTGAGACCTAGTGGAACTTACCCAGGAGGGTAGAGAGGCTCATGGGTACCAGTTGTGTGAGAAGGTCCAAAAGGAATAGGTCCGGCTGGCTGAGGCGAAGGGCTAGGAGTAGGTTGCGGTGGGCGAGGTTGAGGTTGCTGACTAACCGATGCGGGCCGCTTAATGTTAGCCCGAGATGATTGCATCATGCAAACATTTGCTAAGTTGGGATCGAGAGACGAGGAGAGGAGGATGATTTGATTGGCGGGCGTAAAAAACAATCAATTGGTCATCAGCAGGATCTACAGTGCCCATGGCAAATAGTAGAGCCTTCTTTTGATAAGGACATGAGTGGAGGAGTTCTAGTGTTGAAATGGTAGCAGGAGACTATGCCAAATCATCTACTATGCTATACGAATGAGCATCTCGACCAGAAGCAGCATTTCGGTGTAATGGGCCCTTAGGAACCTTGGTATGAATCTCAACTTTGGGTTGAGGGATCTGCATGGGACCATTGGATGTCGAAAGAGGCTCTGTAGGACTTGGAGATGGGGACTCGGGGACAAACAGAGCGGGAGGCATGGGGTACTGACGAGACCGAGTTTGAAGGTTAAGGTCGACGGGTAAAGGTGTATCAGATTTCATCATGAGAATCTAGTAATTGGGGGAACCAAAAGGGGAAGGTTGAGTGGTGATCGACACATGAGTGGGTTGGGTAGCCATGAATACTTGTGGAGGGAAAGGATTGGTAAACACAACTGGTTGAGAAGTGGCTGTATTGGGGGGAATAGTAGGGGAGGCATGTTGTTCGTGCAATGTAGCTTGATATTCCCACATCTGCTGCATTTGTGGTAATAGGGGACAATCGTGAGTGTAATGACCATAAACACCGCAACACGAACAAGGCTTATTGGTATGAAGAGGCCTGTCCATCTTGGGCTGAGTGCCCTGTTGCTGGTTAGCAGGGTTAGAGTCAGTACCCAAAGGATTGGATCCACGATTACCAGGGGTAGATTTATTTTGATTGCCTTTCCTCTTTCTTTGAGAAGAAGGAGGATTAGTCGCGCCCTATTGTGCAAATAATTGCCCTGGAGGAGGTAGTAGCTGTTTTTGCTGGGGTTGAGAAGGCAAGGGAGGTGGAGGTCCAAATGCTAGAGGAGCCGGGACACCTGGCTGTGGATAAGGATAATTGTTAGGGTGGGCAACATTGAGGTAAGCAGGAGGGTGGGCAAAAGGATGAGGCATGCCGTATCCTGGATACATGCTACCTAGAGGGGGAAAAGTGCTGGAGGTGTTGGCCCCTCCCAGAGGGGACCGTAGCCCATAGGAGGTTGAGCGGACGGATGGGAAAGAGCTCCAACGATACCATCGGCGGAATGATATTTCCCCGGGGCATTAGCGCCACCGGGTCTAGGGGGGTCAGGAAGGACAGTACAAACATAACCAGACTGAGCATAGATGAGGTCATATTTCAAGGCGATTTGGAGGGCGGCTTCTTCGGTTTGAGGGAACTGGGATGCGACATCTTTGCCGATGGCAGGTAAAAGATATCTAAGGAACCAGTCCATGTAGACCCGATCTTCAAAGGTGGGAGCTCGACATAAGCTCCTTCTTCTCCGCCACTCCTGGACATGAGCGGAGAGGTGGGTTGAAGATGATTGACGGAAAGAAGTCAAGAGTTCGGTACCAATGTCGTATCGGAAAGGGAGTTGGAAATAAGATAAGAAGGCTTGGGAAATGGTCGCAAAGGTAGTATGGGAAGAGGCGGTTTGATCAACATACCATTTAGAAGCTTCGCGTGTCAGCGTGCATTGGAACAATCTAAGACGGATGGAGTCATCAGTGATGGAATTGGATGAACACCACATGTGGAAAGAGCGGATATGGTTGGAGGGATCGTCGCCAGCAAGGCCTTTGAACTTGGGAATGTTGGAGGGGAGCCTGGTTGGCATAGCAGGCCAACCAACATTGTGGCGAATAGGATCGTTTATCAACTGATTGAAATCAGGGAGATTGAGACCTGCCATATAGGGGAGCAAAGGTACAGTCGGGGTAGTTCCCGTGGCGGTTCTGCTAGTGACATTGCCAACATTAGGGCTGGGATTGGTGCTAGCGTTAGGCCCTGGACCAGACATGGTGGAGGTGACAAGGGGAGAACTAGAAGTAGGGGAGAACCCAAAGAATCAGAAGAGGAGTCAGAGTGCGGACTCGGGGGAGGACTAACTCGATGACGGTGGGAAGGAGCAAGTCCACCAACCAAAAAATGAGGGTGAAGGCCAAGAAGTCTCTAGGATATACACCTTGGGGGCGCAATGATGATGGCACAAAGGGAATAAGAATGATGAACAAGGGCAGGGAGGTGCAGAATCAAGTGATTACAATGTCGAAACAAGGGTAGAGAGGTTCAGTGTCAATTTATTTGAAAGTATTTTCCTGGCGGTGTTAACCAGGCTCTTCTTCACTTAGGGTTAGTGTGTGGCGTGTGTTAATTTTAATTTTTAAACCTAGACGTTTTGAGAGTAAAATAAAAAGTGTGTTGCGTAACTGAAAATAAATCTGTAGAGAACAATATATAATGCTGAAATAACAGAAAATTAAAAGCTAACAATGCATCGATCTAATCCAAGAAGGCGGTCTCCCAAAACTAGTCTAAAAGAGGGAAAAAATCTAGTCAAAACACACTAAATAGGGGCCAATAGATCTAAGGTCGGGAGGGACAGGGATCTAAAGGAGAAATCTACTGAAAGGAGGTGCGGAAAACAACAAAGAGGTAGAGGTAAGGTTGCTGCAACAAAGGAGGAAACCAGCTAAAGGTAGAAGGGACAAGGAGGTGACCCTAGAGGCAAACCCAAACAAAACTATATGAAGTGATTTGGAAGGGAGAAAAGCTGATCTAAAAGGGATCTGAAAGTGAGGTATCAGATCTGAAAAGAAGAAGGTTGAAACTCTGAAAATTCATACGTCTAAAACAACTAAAACTCTTCCAAAAAAAGTGGAGGGTACTAAAGCCCTAAGGGGCTAGATTCCCACTTAGTTGAGTAAAACAGATCAGAAACGAGGTCAAAGTTTGAGACGGTGGAAAACACGACGAAGCCGAGCAAACCCGGAAAAAGTGTGGAAAATTACTAGAAAAAAGTGCGAGTCCACGGTTTCGCTTTGTTTCGGTCCGGAGTCGCGATTTTGGGGTAGAAAAGTGCGTCCTCCCAAATCTGATCACACGAGGTTTTGAGCTGATTTGTGTGATTTGCAGATAAAGATCTCTTAGCGGCGATTTACGAAAAAGTTTCGGAAGTCTCGATTTACTGACTGAAAATATGCATTACTGCGCAATAGGGCTAGAAACACACGGAAGTTAGAAATTTTAATGTTTGAGGTTTTATAGGTGAAAAACAACGTAAAAATAGAAAAAACAAAAAAATTGAAAAACATAGAAAATTAATGCGTGGATGCAAGAGTACGACTTAGCTTGTTGATCGTAAAGAAAAACCTGTGTGGAGTCGCCAATTGTTAGTATGAATCTTTTGTCGGAGTGTACGAAAAAAGACCACTTTAGCTACGCATAAAAAATAGCCCTAACATCAAATATGGTTGTCAATATCTTCAAATCTGTAGTTAGTTGATCAATACAAATGCTGCACAAATCCAGATCTATGCATAAAAAGACATTAAGCAGTGAAAATAAAGTTTTGCTCCATGCATCCAATAGACAAGACAAGAACAATATTTTTGAAAGAATTTTTATATTAAGGGCACCTGAGAGGAAAACAAGAAAGGTGTTTCCAATTCTCCTCAATGGGATGGGTTCTTTGAAAGTCCTCAGCGCTTCAGATCTAGTATTTCTCTCTCTTGTTGGTGAAGAAAACCCAGACAAACATAGAACTCAAAGGGAGCTCACAAAGTGAAAATAGAAGATGTGACAATGATAATGGCTCAAAGTCAGACCAAGAGTAAAGATCCAGAGTGATCTCATAGGCAACAAAAGGTGACAAATGAATGGGAAAACCCTTCTATTTATAACAAAATATTAGGGTAATCTAGAACTTGGTGCATGAATAAAATATTATTAACCAAATTCTAGAACCACCTTTTAGGAATATTTTATTATATTTGTTGGAGGGAAAAGGATTTTGACTTGGGTCAAATCCTTTATTTATAAATAATAAATAAATAAATGATTTATTTATTATTTTAAGGAAATGGTGGAAATATAATTAAATAAATAATGATTTATTTACTTATTTATAAATGATTTAATCAAATTTAACTAGGAATATTATTTAAATCAGGATTAAATAACTTATTCCCAGGAAATAATCAAATAAATAAGGATTTATTTAATTGATTTCCTTGTTTTGGGTTAAATATGACCAGGAATAATAATTAAATTGATATTTAACTAATTATTCCTTGAGGAAATATAAACAAATATAGATTTGTTTATTATTTCCTTTGGGGTTTCTGTTTATGCATAAACAACTTAATAAAGGTGTTTTACTAAGTTATTTAGCATAGTGAAAGCAATTTTTGTAGGGTGGATGGTCTTATAGTGTACTTGGGTTCATCTAATGATAATAGGTTAGATGACCAAAAAATGGTGTAACAATGTAACAATATAAGTTTCATAAAGCTAAGAATCAACCTAAGAAATTGTTGTTTCAACTGCTTCTTCTATTATTGGCTGTAGCTCTCGATCTCTTAACTGTATCAAGAAGAATCTAGTATGGGTTTTCTATAACTTTCTATGTATATTATTTATCTCTTCCACCTAGATATTAAAAAACTAAATCAAACCAAAGAAATAATAAATGCAAGAGCCCTTCCAAAGGAAGAGATGCATAGGAGGAAGGGTCATCATAAATAAGTTGCAAGCTTTTCAAATGACATGGTAATTATTCACAACAACTAAGACCGCAACTAGGTCAAGGATGACCATCACGAGGGAACCATGGATGATGAAATAAACCAATAATGGACATAACTAGGAAACTATTCAGTCCCTCCTCTTTCATGATCTGTTATAGTTATTGCTTCAACTGATGGATCTCTCTATAAGCAAGGTGTTAGTGGATCTGTCTTTGCCTCCCTTTATGTGAAGTTAGAAATATTAATTATTATATTTAAATTTATAGAACAATTATATAATATTATCAAGTAATATGAATTGATATCAACCACTAATGATAAATTAACCATACACAACTACCCAATATCCAACCTTGCAAATTGAACTATGCCACTAAGGGCAGGAATGTTACAATCTATTGCGATGTTATTCTAATAGCAATAAAATTTTTGTTGTTTCATATAAAAATAAGAATGTTTGGTGCTTAATATGTAGTCCTTTATGTGAGTTGATGGTGTCCTCAAAAAAAATTTGTCGTAGGAACATTTCTTCCTTTCATTCCTTTTTGTTTGATTCAATGGATGCTTTAGAAAAACACAATAATGAAAAAAAAAGGTGCAAAGGATTGGGATGCAAAGAGCATAAAAATATCAGGATAAGTCGTATTGTCAAGTTAAGATCAACCCTCTAGTTATCCATTTCTATTGGTGTATCATCAACTCAAACCCTCTGATAAATTCCTCTTTGATCATTTCAAAAATCAAGGAATAATGATGATTTGGTGCATCATTTTCAGAAATGGGGGCCTTTATATAAATAAACCTCTGCAAATAAAAATTTTAATAGAAATGAAAATCATGGTCATAGTTGCAATGATGATGTTGGTGCTGGTAAGAATTTTTATAATACTGGATTCATTGATATTGCATAAAGCATGGGAAGCAACGAGGCAAATTCCATTGGTGTGGGCAATGGACTTGGAGGGAGGGAAGAGACACTCAACCACAAGGAAACGTTGGGGAATTTTCATTCATTTTATGATGAAAGAAATAGTGAGAAGAAGACCTTTGTCCTTGGTGTTTGAAAAAAGGCGGTGGAGAAATTTTTTTTACCACTCAACAAATATTCGATAAGTGAAAAACTCTGAGTAATGCACAGTAAAAAAGTAGAGTAGTGCACAATAAAATTAAAACTAAAATTTCCAGAATGAGCACACAAGAAAATATACTTTGATTATATATTGATGAAATAAAAATATTTTTTAAAATTTAAATGGAGAATTTAGCTCCTTGCATCACAATGAAAACAAGATTTTTTTTACAGACATTTACCGACACTATTTTTATAGGCAATATAAACTGGTTTTTATGCACTCACTTATTTTCGCTCCAAACACCTGAAATTTTAGGCTAGAAAATAAAATTATATGTCATTTATTATCTAAAAAATAAATGCATTCATCCATTATATAAGGTGCAAAGTCAACTCATTAAAACTATATATTGAAACAAATTCATAGTACATATATTTATTGTGCATGTCCTCCTTCTTGTGCAGTAAAATCAAACATTACAATGACACCAAATATGTGTAGGTATTATCAGAGATTTAATTGATGAATCCAATTTAGGGATATGGAACCTTGTACACTATTCATAATTTCATTTACTTCACATTCCTTCAGCCAAGAACCAAAATTTACAATTTGATTTCTCAATTCTTCTAGGTACAATGGGCTATCAATGCATTTGGTTTGGTAGTTGTGATTATTTCCATCACTCCCCCTTAATAAAAACTACTAATATTGACATTTACCAGAGAGTCTCATAGATTGAAAAAATTTTCCATTGGCAATGGTTTAGTGAATATCTCTGCAAACTGCTATTGTGACATTCAATGCTGCAAAACAATTTCTTCATTTTTGATAGGCTCTATAATGAAATGAAACTTTGTGTCAATGTGCTTTCTTATTTTGTGAAAAAATGAATTTTTGGACAACATAATTGTTGAATTGTTATCACAATAATTTTTTGTTGTTCCTCCTTTTTCATCCCCTAAATCCTTCAGCATTCTTCTCATCTAATTTTCTTTACATGTTTCCCATGTTTTTGTGACATATTCAGCTTCACTTGTGCACATTGAAACTATTGGTTGTTTCTTGGAATCCCATGAAATTACTCCAAAACCTAAATGGAAACCATAACCTGATGTGCTGATTTCATCATTGACACTTCCTGCCCAATCACTATTAGTATGTCCAACCAACCGAAAATAATTTGTTATAGTGTACAACTGCCATATCCTTTAGTTCCATTAACATAACTGGATATGCTTTTAGATTATTTTCAATGTTTCTCCTTTGGTGTCTCCATCAACCTTGAAACAAAAATCACTACATAGACTAAATAAGGCCTAGTTGTAATCAAATACATCAAAATGTCAACCATACTTTTGTATATTGTTGGAATTACAATGTTGTGACATTATTCCTTAATTTCAAACCCATCACTGTTGGAGTTGGAAAAGGCTTGTTGTCATACATCTTGAACCTGTTCAATATGTTTGTTACATACCTTGTTTGAGAATTAAAAATTCCATATTCCATTTGCTTGGCTTCTATGCCTAGAAAATACCTTAACAATCCCAAATCTGTCATTGCAAACTCACTCTTCATGACTTATTTGAAATAAACAATGAGGAGTTCATCACTCCCTATGAAAATTAAATCATCTATATATAAAAACACAATTAAAATCTTACAAGATCACTTTATTTGATGTAGAGTGTTGACTCACCATCACATTTTCTATTCCATAATCCAAAAAGTATGTTTTTATTCTACTATACCGTGTGAAATGCTTGCTTCAGACCATAAATAACTTTCTTTAGTATGTACACCTTTTCTTATTGCCCTTAAATGTCATAACTAGGTGGTTGTTTCACATACACTTCCTCTTTCAACACTCCATTAAAAAAAAAATATTTCATGTCCATTTTATATACATTACATTTATGTTGTTTTGTTATTGCCAAAATTGTCCTCATTGTCTCTATTCTTCTAATTGGTCCGAATGTTTCAACATAATCTCTTGCGCGTTGTTGTTTTTATTCCTCAATCCTTCCTTCAACATTTATTTTGGTCTTATAAACCCACTTCACACCTATGTATTTTTTTCCTTGGAGAAGTATAATAACTCCCATGTGTCATTCTTTTCTATTTCCTCTATTTCTTTATCCATTGTTGCTACCCATTTTTATTTCTTAATTTCATATTTAAAATTATTTGGGTCATCTACATGAGAAAATAAAGCAAAATTGGAATTTAGACTCGCAATAATTTATTCTTCATTTTTCTCATAAATATAACTCAAATTTATGATTTTTTCTCTTCTCATGCTTGCCGAAGATGGATTTGATGTGTCACTTGATGTTGAAATTGGAGAAGGTGCAATTAATGATATTTGTTGCACACCTGGAGCGGTATTTACTTGAATGCACGACATTGTCCTATTTATTGTTGATGGTATCACTTCATGACAACTTTGTTGAGCTTGAATATGTGTAGGAGGAGTCACCATTGAATATTTACCTATAGCTGATCATTCTTCTTTGTCTTCTTGTGGTAAATTAGTTTCCACATTAATTATCTTTTACAAACTTCCATCCCATGCTTCCTCTTTTATGAACTATACATCTATGTTGATTATTACCATTTTGGTTATTGTATTATAAACCTTATATTCCTTGGATTCATAACTATAGCTAAAAATATGCATTTCTCCCCCTTTTTGTCCAACTTATTTGTCATCTCATATAGAACATGTGAATATGTCACACATCCAATTACTTTCATGTGAGTGACACAATTTTCTTTTCTAGTCCATGCTTCTTTTGGAATCAAATTCTTCACACTTTTGGTTGGACATATGTTTATGGTGTATGTTGTGCAAGTTAAGCAACCCAATAATCATTTATATAATGATTTTCCTTTAATATACTCCTTACCATTTCCATAAGTATACTATTTTTATTTTATGCGACACAATTTTGTTGAGGTGTGTACCTTGTTGTAAAATATTTATGAATTCCATGCTCCCTGGAAAAAGTTAGAAATTAATTTGAGATGTGTTCGCCACGTACATATCATTTCTCAAAAATTGATGTAGTTTCCACTTTATTTTTCAACAAGAACCTTGAATTGGTGAAAGCGTTCAAAAAATTCACTTTTTTTATTATAAAGTATACCAATGTATTTCTTGTGTAGTCATTTATGAATTTCAGTAAATAGTAGTTTCCACCAATTTTTGGTGTGTGGATTGGTCCACACAAATCTGAATGGACGATTTCAAAGGGTACCTTTACCCTTATTGACTTTCCTACTGGAAATGATTCTCTATGTTGTTTTCCCAAGACGCATCCTTCATATAAGTTGTTTGGCTTTTCTATTAGTGGAAACTCCTTTACAATGCATTTCATCTGTAGCAAGTTTAGACCATTAGAGAAAATTTCAGCCTAAATGTGCAAATGCATTTTTTATGTAATTTCCATGTCATAATATGTAACCCTATCAAAATATTTTAAATTTAAAAAAAGATACATGTACATATTTTTTAGGGAAAGGAAGAAAAATTGTATTTTTAATTGTATTTTTGGTTTATCTTCTTATAGGTTTACTCAAATTTCAAGTGTAAACAATTGTTCGATGCATAATTAAATTCGACATCCAATGAGTACCCATTATACACAATTTTTAGAAGACCCACATTGATAGAAAAAAATGATATACTTTTGAGAATACCCCTAAATATCATTTCCTAAAAATATTTCTTTAAAGCATCCAAAGTTCTAAGGACAAGGAAAGAACCTAATAATCTAATTTTTGAGGTGCATCTTCCCTTTATCTAGGGGAGCACTGACAATATTTCTCATATTCAGAGGAAGCACAAGGTTCCTTCCACCTTAAGGCCCATAAATACCATTCAAATCTCCCAAATATTATTCAAATACAAGTTCAACCCTAGAAATATGAAAGGTTTTTATGTTATCCCATTTTCTTGTGAGACCTCCTAAATTGGAGAAATTGGCTGCTTCATAAATCAAAGGATTCTTGAGCATGTAGATGACATAAAACATGGTAGGATTCAATCATGGGAGTTGGATAAAAATGCAAGGAATTTTAAACACCATATCCTTATTAAAGAGGCCCATGCCATTGCTATGATTGATCATTTCCATCATTGAAATTTTAAGGAGACCATAGAGATTGAGATAAGGCCTAATACTCAGAATAAAGGCAATCAATAGAAAATCAGTAGTTGTTAAATACATGCTATTTCTTATTAGGGTTATCCATTTTGTGGCTTGTTTTTCCCCCATTTTTATCCTTTTAGTCTAATTCTCTTTTTTGTTTCCTTTTTAGAGAATTTGTTATGAAACCAGCTCCAAAAATAGTAGAAAAGAGAGATCAACGTCTTAGAAATATCCTCTTTGAGGGGGAAACCTCCATTAAATTACATAAACGAACAATTTTTTGGTGATATAATGACAAAAGCCCCTTCTATATATAGGAGTTCACGAGGTCACAATATAATCCTAGCCGAGCTAACAATAATAATGCAAGGGCACAATAATAACAATATTGGGGTTACATGGGTACAACAATTACAATAATGGGCTTACACTAACAATAATAAGGGACTATACTAGTAATATAGGGACCTAACATGCCTCTCTCCTTCAAAAAAGTGTTGTCCTCAATGCTTGAGTAGCTCCAGATGTTTCTATATAAAATTCTCATCCTCCCATGTACAATCTTTAGGGGGTAAGTTCTTCCATTTGCTGAGATACTCTGAAATTGATCGATTTCATAGCTATCAAGTTCTTGTTTAAGTGATTTCTTCAGGTTCCAATATGATTTTTCCTTCCTCATCAAGTTCTGGCAATATTGTTTGAACTGGAAGTTTCTTGCCTATAACCTTATTTAAGCATGAAACATGGAAAACTGGATGCACTCATGAAGGAGCAGGAAGTTCCAATTTGTATTCCATAGTACCAATCCTTTGCAACACTTTGTAAGTACCATAGTACATTGGTGATAATTTATTATCCTTCTTAGCTTTCTTGAGGGACATTTTTTTATATGGTTGTAGCTGTAAAAATACCCAATCTCCTACATCAAAACTTCTCTCATTGCGATGTTGATCTGACTGTTGTTTCATTCAATTTTGTGCCAAATTTATGTTATCCTTTAAGATTTGGATAACTTCCTGTTGATGCTCGATGTGATCTTCCACTGCTTGAACCATATAATTTTCTCTTAAAGAATATGTGATGGACGGTGGATGATATCCATAAAGTGCCATAAATGGGGTCATTTTTGCTGTAGTATGGAAGGAAGTGTTATACCACCATTCAGTGAGAGGTAAAAACTTGATCCATTGTTTTTGCTTATCATATACAAAAAAATGAAGATATCCTTCAAAAAAAAAATGTTTCTCTTTGTGAGAGCGAAATTTGGTGCACTTTCTCTTGTAATTTTGATATGTCATATAGCGCTTCTTCCTCTTCATGAGTCATAGTAGAGCCTTCTAAAGCCATAATGGGTGTTGAGTTCTTTTTAGGTGGCATTTTAGAACCCAATACTAATATAAATTCTTCAATATACCTTTGGAATCACTTCAAACTTATTTTCACACAAGACTTATGCAATTCAGAAAAAAAGTTACACACCTTTTTCTTGCTTTTGAGGAGCTCGATATTGAAACCGAATTATCTTTGTGATTTTGGATCTTCAATATCTGCAATTTAGCCCTGAAGTATCCCTCTAAATCTTATTTTTAATTCCACATGTTTGACTTGATTTGGATTCTTCAACGCAAAGTTATGCCCAATCTCCCAAGATGACCTAACAATGGACTAGTTCAGTAGAGCGAAGTTGTACGACTTACCACGTGTCATTGTTTCCTCCTTTGGCTCTAAAATTGATACACGAGAAACTACAGTCCATTTACTTGTGATCACCTTTTACAAAATTCCAATCCGATGCTCAGAGAGGGAGTTATGACGTTTTTCCCACGGTCACCTCTTTGAGATGAAATTCGAGAGCCTGAAACAATACTAACTTCCAGAGGTCATATCTCTAAAATTATTGCGAACCATGATCTAAAATTTTTAAAGGAGGTTTCTAAGGATTTTGGCTTCACACTGTAAAAATTTCAGCTTCTGTAACTTTGTATACGAAACGTTATATCACAAATTCCACGATGAGCTTTTTTAGTTGAAATTCGGGAGCCTGAAAAAAAACCCAACTTCCACATATCATATCTCTAAAAATATTTTGAACCAAGATCTGAAAGTTTTACACAATGTTCCTCAGGATTTTGGCTTCATGATGAAATAATTTCATCTTCTGAAACTTCATAGAAATTTTTTTATAGTGAAAATTCCTTGATGACCTATTTGGAGCAGTGAAACCCTAGAATCGAAAGCTCTGATACCAAATGTTATGAAACTAGCTCAAAAAATAGAAGAAAAGAGAGATCAACACCTTAGAAATAGCCACTTAGAGGTGGAAACCTCTAATAAATTACATAAATGAAAAATTCTTGGATGATACAAATGACAAAACCCCCTTCTATATATAGGAGTCAATGGGGTCACAATATAATCCTAGCCGACCTAACAATAATAATGTAAGGACAAGATAATAACAATATTGGGGTTACATGGGTACAACAATAAAAATAATGGGTTTACAATAACAATAATAAGGGACTATACTAGTAATATAGAGACCTAAAATAATTTCCTTATTGTTTTAAATTTTGTAAATTTTTAGTAAATATATATTAATTCTCTTTTTTCTATTTCCTTATATATATATATATATATATATATATATATATATATATACTTGGTTTTTATTTCTTTTATTTTAAGTTTATGTATTTATTTTTATCATTTATTTTCCCAATGGGTTCGGTTTTCACGTATGAATTTGTGTTGAAATCCATAGGAGAAGGAAGCTTCTCACTTCCATTTTTAAGAGCCACAAATGATCCATAAAAAAAAAACTATAATCCGTATTTGAATATTCTTCCTAACGGAAACCTTTATATTTTCTCAAACATATATTTCGTTGAATTCAATTACAATACCTGGGCCATTGCCCACAATTTCCTTACCATAACTGGGGAGCCAAGAAATTATCCTTCGGGGGAAAGGTCAATGCTTCTCTTGATTGATAGCCCGAATGAATAGCAGACCAACCCAAATGGACTATACCCAGTTGAGGAAATCTTCTGCAAATTGTAGCAAAATTAAGCCCCATCCAAGAGTTCAGGCCAATTTTTCTCATGAACCCTCACATAATGTCGCATGTAGTCCTCCAGCAGTTCATTTATCTATTCAGTCTGCATATTTTTCCATGCTTGGTAACTCAAACTCTGCAACAACTTTGTCCCAACCAAATTGGACAAAGTGGTAAAAAAACTTCATGGAAAACATGGAACTCGGTATGAAGGGATAATCAATGGTACTCCATAAAACCTCACATCATTTTTGAAGAATAACTCAATGGTATTCTCTGCTCCACAAGGTATATTTGTCGGAATGAAGACATCATACTTGAAAAAATGTTCCAAAAGAACAATAATCTGATTATACCCCTGCACCTATGGTAACTAAGTGATGTAGTCCATCGAAACATTCATCCAAGGTCTCTCTGGAATCGACAAAATCTGTAACAATCCTCCTTGTGTCTAGTTATCTGATTTTTTTTGCTGACAAATTACACGCATATGTACATACTAATCCACATCATCCCTCATCTTTCCCAAAAATCATCCCCTCTCCAACAACACCAGATAATGACGCTTCCCTAGTTGGCCAGCCCATGGAGAATCATCGAAATACTTCAAGAGGTACCTCCTAAGTTAATATGACTTTGGTTATAGAGTCATTTCTCATAGAACAAGATGCCATCTCGTAGGAAAAAATTCAGAGTCTTCCCCTCCTTCACCTGCTTCATAATTCTCTTCACCTGAATATTTGTCTCCACACTAGCATGAAGTCTACTCTGCATCTCATCAGTCATGTTATCCTGAATCCTACTATGTTCAACATGGTATTCTTCCTCCCCAAGTGAAGATAATTGTCCCTTCCTGATGAGGGAATCTGCAACCGCAATTAGTATACCCGAATTGTACTTAATAGTCCTGTCAAATTTTTCCAATAAGTCCTTCCAACGAGCTTGCTTTGTTGACAACTTCCGTTGGAATGCAAAATAACTTCCTGCAATGTTGTTAGTATTGACAACAAAATGCTTCCCAATCAAGTAATGCCTCCATATGTGTAAACAATGGTTGATGGAATTCATATCCTTCTCATGAATAGGATACCATTGTTCTCTATCCTGCAGCTTCCGACTCTCATATGCCACTGGATGCCCATCTTGCATGATTATTTCCCTAATAACAAAATAAAAAGCATCTATGCACACGTAAAATGGTCTCTTAAACTCAGGTAGCTTAATTATTGGTACTGTCACCATCATTTTCTTCAATTATTCAGATGTTGCACGATGCTTCTCTATCCAATTCCATCACTTATCCTCCTTCAAAAATTCTACTAGTGGTGTTGGCAACTTGGAATACCCTTCTACAAATTCCACTAGTAATTTCTCATTCCCAATGAAACTCTCATATCATGGAAATTCTTTGGTTCATCCCAATCCTCTATTGCCTCCACCCTACTCGGCTCCATCCGTGTGTGACCTTGACCCACTATGTGTCCAAGGAACAAAATCTTCGCCTGAGAAAACATACACTTCAACTTATTCAAGAAAAACTAATTATTCCTTAGTGCCTCAAATACCAAAGCCAAGTTCCTCTTAGGATTCTCCACGTTATCACTCAACACCATGATGTAATTCGAGTAAACAACTACAAATGTATCTAGGAATGGATTCAAAGCATCGTTCATCAATGTGAAAAACATAGTAGGATCATTTCACAACCCAAATGGCATGACAAGAAACTCAAAACTACCATATCTCGTCACTATACTGGTCTTCTTCTCATTTCCCTCTATTATCTGCACTTGATAATACCCATGTTTTAAATCAAGCTTCGAAAACACTCGGGCATTCACAAGCTTATCAAAAAAATCCACAACAAGTGGAAAATGAACTTGTTCTTTATCGTTTGCTTATTCAATGCACCATAATAACAACACATCCATAACTAATTCATGTCCTTCTTCTTCAGAAACAATATTGGAGCACCATATGGATACCTTGAAGGTTGTATAAAACCTGCATCAAAAAATTCCTTCTATTTTTCATTTCAAGTCCTCCAACTCTGGCCCTGAAAAATGATAAGAAGCTTTAGCTGGTGGTTGCTTCACTGGCTCTAGCTCAATGTTATGGTCCACTACACATCTCAATGGTAGTACATTCGGAAAATCATCGAGCATAATATCTGCATATTTGGCCAATACATTAGAAATCTCGGTTGGAACACATGTCCCCACTCCATCAACATCCTCAAGCTCCTTGATGACTGTCACATAAGTCTCAACATCCATGTCTTTCATTGCCCTACTCATACTTAGTGGAGAAACATGCCACACCTTCACCTCCCTATGTTGTTGGTAAAGCAGTTATGTGTTTTTCCAACACACGACCCTTCAATTCTTACGTTGTTCAGTGTTGTGTTTTGTGGGAGATGTGTCACTTCAGTTGTTGAGCATTGTGTTTTGTGGGGGATGTGTCACTTGGGGCGTTGACCCACCAAGGCGACCTTCCCGGGATCTTCACCATGCCTATTTTCCCATACATATTTTTCACCCTTCACTTTCCCAACGACCGTCATATGTTGTCCACCCTTGTCCTCCGCTCATACGAAATTTTGAGGTCTAAAAATGGCCTTCTAAGGAAATAATAAAATAATAGCTAAACTAATAAAATAATATTTATGAATTTGCAATTCACTTTTTGCACCAAAATCCATGTAACCATGGTTAAATTCAATTCAAAAATTGTACCAAAATAAAATTAATAAAAAAATTGTATTGATGTGACTTTACATGAACAAAAAACTTTATTATTTTACCTTGTCCCGGAGAAAAGTGCTCCTGAGCCTTTAGAAAGACTAGATGGCTTCGCTAGTTTATGCTCCACACACACAAAGACTCTTACTCGTCCCGCCCTATCTGCTCGCTATCGCCGCGACTTCACGCAGCTATGTGTTCCTCACCCGCCGCTTCCATGTCATCCTTCGGTTGCAGACTTCAAAGGAACGCATGCATAATTCCTACAGTCGACGGCTCCACTGCTTGCTCTGCGCCCTTCACCGTGGGCGCATCTGGTGGTTTTCTCCGCCCAAGTCACAGATCCATTGAGAAAGCTTTCGCTGTTCCTGAAGGTCATTTCTACAAGCGCTTACCAGTTTCTATTGCCTCCCTTCACCGAGATTCAGATAGCGGAGGGGATGTCATTGATGGCCAGAATAGGGCTATAGGCTCCAACATTCTTGCTGCCCCAACCTATGTAGGGCCCTGCAACGGCTCAGTCTCTGCCTCTCGGAGAAGCAGGGCAAACCGGATTGGCGGTTGCTTCAGGAGGGGTTCGACATTCAGCCAGCTGCTCTCATAGCCAATGGCCTTCCAAATCTGGGTACACAATACCAGATCGAGATCTCTCTTCCTTCCGGGGGAACGAAGCTGTTATGGGTGCATGCCATGGATCTGGTGCAGGACCTTCTGCAAGATCTTGACCTCAGATTAGGAATTCCCTGAAGACTCCTAAGACTGCTTTACAAAGGTAAACAACTTGAAAACCATTTACCCTTGTTTTGCTACAATATTGATAAAGATGCTTTAGTTGTGTTATCCTTTCGCCTGAGAGGTGGAGCTCCTGGGAAAACCTCCTCGGCTCCTGCCTTCTCCTACAAGGATGCAATTCACGCACACACAACCAAGAAAGCAGCTCAACCACCTGAAGCTCCTAAGCCTTTTCTAGTGGACAAGCTTGAGGAGGTTCCCACTGTTGAGTTTACCCATGCAGAAATTGCAAATGATCTTCAAAATTTAGCAGAAAGAGCCATCATATGCAGATTTAATGGATTGTGGCCACGATCAAAGGAACTCTATGATTGGATACATGCTAACTGGACTCACCATTGAAAAGTCAGCTTCTGTTCAAAAGGATATTTCATAGTTATGTTTGATAATATTAAGCATTATGAAAAGGCTATCGAAGAAGGTCCCTGGTTCATGGGAACAACAGGGCTCTTCTTCACTCCATGGTTCCCAGATTTTGACCCTGCAACTGTTGTCATCACCAAGACTCCTATTTGGATCAGGCTTCCCACTTACCAGTCCATCTATGGCATGTTAGAGTCTATAAAGCGATAGGCAACACCTTGGGCAGTTTTCTGATGGGAGATTATTGGCGAGAAAACAAAGGTCTTTACACATATGCCAGAATATGTGTGGAACTAGATTTAAGCAAGGGACTTCCAGACCAGATCAATCTCAAAATAAACGACTTTGTATGGACTCAGAATCTGGATTATGAGAATATTGCCTTCCACTGCCGACACTGTCACCAAACAGGGCATCTGCAGAACTCTTGCCCAGCTCTCCCGGCAAAACAGAAAAAGGTGAATTCCAAGCCCAATTCTAAACGATGGGCTCCATACTCACCGCCTCCTACAGCAGACTCTAACTCCTCTTGCTCAGAAGATGATGGAAGTGATGCAGATTCGGTTCAGAATCAGTCAATGGACATCCCCACCGATGCTCAGGCGCACCCACCTGATAATGCCGTTACTCAGAAGCGCTCCCATGTGACCTCCTCTTCCAACTCAGATAAGGAGATCCCCCCTATGGAGAACTCTGATCTTCATGTTGTTTTAGCTCATTCACCCCAGGATGGATGGGTTAAATTCAGTAAAAATAAAGGGAAGAAGCTTCGTATAGAGGCATCTGCCCACTCTGGGTAGTTTTCAGTCTTTTTGCCATCCATTCTTTTCTTGTGATTCCTTGCTTGTTTCTCTCCTTCTCCAGAGCCGAGGTTGATAGTTTTATCATTTTCGATTGCTGGCTTTCTGTTTCTCATGATTGTATCATCATCTTGTACTATATTTCTGCTTAATAGAATCAGTCTTATTCAGAAAAAAAAAAAAAAAAAGAATAGATTTTCAAGGAAAAAGTCATTATCATTGCACAACTAATGCATTTGTCCTTTGTACTTAAATAAATAAAATATAAATATAAATTCATAAATTCTTAATAATAGAATATACTATAAATTAAAATTTATATTATTTAAATTATGTAATAACATGTAATTAATATACTATAATAAAAATAATATAATATAATATATTGTTTTATGTATGAATTTTATATTACATATTGAATTGATTTGATGTATAAATAAATATTTGAAATATAAATTATAATATATATTCAAAAGTGTGTAAATACATGAAGATTGTGTACGGATATGCATTGTTTCTTTCAAAAAATATGAAATGAAAATAATAATATTTTATTCAAAAAGTGTGAAATGACATTTAATATTATGATTACTTTACTTTATGAGTTTAAAAGTACTTAGAGCACTACCATGGTTAACCATGAATTTTTATCCACCTTTGAGAATGTGACAAGTAAGTACCTTTAACTCAAGCAATGCCACCTCAACCATTAGGGATGATGTAATCCACTAAAATGTGATTGCTTCTCATAAAGTGAATTTTGATTGTACATTTTCCTTAGGAGGCCCATTTTAGACCTCAAAATTCCCCTATTGTTCCTATTGCATGTGTCATGTGTCTTGTTCGGTAGCCCACCTTGTCTTCTCATGTCGTCGTCACTCAGTTGACCCACTCTTGTGTGTGGGCATGCTACCTAGGTGTGCAACCCCGTCACACGTTTTCCCTTGACATGTTTAATTGAAGGCGAGTTTCCACCTCCACTCCTCGTGTTGCTCTACACAGAAATTTCCACCGAGCACACTCGTCTGCATGACTATAACTGAAACTGAGTCTGGCGTGAATCCAGTGTGCCCTTCACTACATCCGCACACCCATCACACATCATTGGCGCTCCCATGCCCATGACTCACCTAAGTGTAATGTGTGCCTGGTTGGGCACCCGACTCGCTAAATGGCAGTGATGCCGATTTGGTGTCCTCACAGGGGGAATGTGAAGGGAGAGATGGAGATAAAATGAAGGATAGGGGAGATGAGGAATGAAGAGAGAGATTGAGGGAGAGGAGTGAGAGATGTAGAGAAGGGTAGTAGAGGGAGAGGGAGACACAAATATGAAGGGGGGAGAGAGAGAAGCAGAGAGGGAGGGAGTTAGGGAGCGTATTGGAGGGTAGAGAGAGAGAGAGCGAGATAGGAGTAGATAGAGGGAGGTAGTTGAGAAAGGGAGTGAGAGGAAGGACGAGAGAGAGGACTTGAGAGAGAGAAGGAGATATAGAGCGATAGAGAGATGGATTTGGAGGGGAAGAGAGGGAGGGAAGAAGAAATACATAGAGAGTGAGAAGTGGAGAGAGAGGGAGTGATAAGGGAGATATGGAGAGGAAGTGTGTCTATTTAGGGGTGAGATAAAGAGACAAAGAATGATATATGGGGATAAGGGGGGAGAGAAGGAAGATAGAAAGGAGATAAGAAAGGAGAGAGAGGTATGGATATAAGTAACATAAGAGAGAGAGAGAGAGAGAGAGAGAGAGAGAGTCATGGGGGAAGAGAGAGGGAGGTATGAGAGAAAGGGAGAGAGAGGACTTGAGAGAGAGGAGGATATTGATGGTGGAAGATATAGGGAGGTAGGAGAGAAATGGAGAGAGAGGATGAGAGAGAGAGGAAGGGGGAGGGGGCGAGAGAGGAGGAGAGAGGGATGGATATACTGAAAAATTTTATAGATGAAGAGAGACATAGAGATAGGTCAGATATAAATGGAGAGAGAGGAAGGAATAGAGAGGATGTGTGAGAGTGGGAGAGGGAGGTAAAGAGAGATGGAGTTGGAAGGGAATAGAGATGGAGGTAAGAAGAAAGAAAAAGAGAGAGAAAGGTGAAGAGAGATAGAGGGAGTGATAAGGAAGATGGAGAGAGAGGGAGAGAGGAAAACAATAGGTTTGAGAGATAGAAGTGGGGGAGAGGGAGAATAAGGGAAGATAGAGATACATATGGAAGGTGAAGAGAGGGAAGAAGAGAGAGATGGAGAAAAGGAGGGTGGGATAGGGAGATCGATTGATATGGAGTATGGGAGCGTGTGTGTTTGGGGGCTGAGAAGGAGAGATGGATGGAGATATAAATATAGATGGAGGAGGGAGAGAGGGAATAATATTTATTTCATTGGATGCATTGATTTCAGTGTAGATGGTGTTTTCTAATATTATTTGATTGCTTGCACTAGATGCATTGATTTAGTGTAGTTATTGATTTCTAATGATATTTGATGTCTTGCACTAGATGCAATGATTTCAATGTAGATGATTCCTAATCCTATTTGTTTTTTTCACAAAATGCATTGATTTCAGTGTAGATGGTGATTTCTAAACCTATTTTACTGCTTGCGCTAGATGCATTAATTCCAATGTAGTTTTATATTTCTAATTATATTTGATTTCTTGCACTATATGCATTTATTTCAATGTAGATGATTTCTAATCCTATTTGATTGCTTGCACTAAATGGATTGATTTCAGTGTAGATGGTGATTTCTAATCTTATTTGATTGCTTTCACTAAATGCATTGATTTCAGTGTAAATGTTGGTTTCTAATTATATTTTCTTGCTCCCATTAAATGCATTAATTTTAGTGTAGAAGTTGTTTTTTAATCTTATTTTATTCTTGCAATAGATTCATTTATTTCAGCGCAGATATTGTTTTATTATTTTCTGTAATTGGATGTATGATTGTACATTAATTTCAAAGTGATTGGATTAACAATGTGCATTGATTTCATTGTAAGACCAAAAATTTATTTACAATCTACATTGATTTTTGTGTTATAGTAATTAATTAACTCTTAATTCATTATTAGAACAGAAGACAAAGGTGCATGATATTTACTATAATAGTTTAAAATTAGATTTAAATGGTTTAGTTAACTTTCTTTGAGATAATTAAGACAGACGAAAGATTGAAAAATAAACAGGTATTTATAAGAATGATGAAGATAAATTAATGAAACTATTGCAGTGACTGCATTCTGTGTTATTTCTATCAATTCAGATTTATTAACTTATTGTGCATTTATTATAAAAAATTTATTTTCTATCATTTTTATTGATTCTTTGATAAAAAAACAAATATCTAAAAAAAGTGAGGTAACTAAGAAAATTTAAAATTAAATGACCAAGTTAATCTCACACATATTTAGCATATTTAAAATGATTGTAGTAATATTAAATATATTTACATACTATTGATAAAATTAATTATATGTTGGATATATTTTCCTTGGCTGTACGAGGACTGAAACCAACCTAGATCCATCTTAAATCTGGGTCTATCAAGCACCGAGAGGAATGAAATATCTTCTCGGAGTGTAAACATTTCGCAAGTTTTCACTCAAAAAAATATTTGCACCCTCCAAATATTTGATCCCTCTTAGCGCTCCCAATAGATCGAATTAAATTCGATCTACATTGATATATATCATATGAGGATATTACAAAATATGATAACAAATATTTTGAAGTGTTTGATGAAAATTAATAGGATTTAACTAATGTATCCTTTTTTATAAGTGTATTTATTTTATAATCAGCAGTTTTACGTATTGAATGAAAACGGATGTTTCAAATATGATTCGTAAGAATATTTATTTATTTATATTTTCCATTAAAAATAGTTTTTTATCAAATTGATCTTATGATTAAATTTCCAATATCCTTACGGAAATTAAGAAAAACAAAGTAATTAATTAAGCTATCAAAATGTTAGGTGTTATGTATAACGTGATTGAAAACATGTGTTTTCCCTCGAGAGTTATTCTTGAAATGCTCATGATCTCTTCACATTGAGCTGACTCACTTCGATCATGATCAAAAATTAAAACTCACAACCCAGGTAAGTTATATTTTAAAATATATGGAAGTATAAATCAAATAAAAGTCATGTTACAATTAAAAAGAAAAAAATATTGGATTTGTAGAAAAAATGAATTAGAAAGAAAAATATGTTGATTTCGGGTCAATGGATTTGTGAGAGGAGAATTAAATAGTTCATTGAATATAAATATATGATTTATGAGAGTTGTTAAAAAAGCATGGAAACGTGTAGCAAGATGTTACAAGTTATGTGACTTATTAGTCCCTGCCGCCTGCGGCATGGCAGGGACTATAGTAATCGATTAGTTGGTTTGGTATTAGTCATGCAAGGTAATCAAAACTTGAAGCCGAAGGTTTTAACCAAAATATTCCGATAAACTTATTCTCCACCATATTGCACCTTATCAAATGTTGACAAATTTTCACATTGCTTTTTGTTAGCCAATCAGCAAGTTTTTCATCTTATTTGGCCTCTTCTCGAGGCAGAGAGGCACAATAGCTATGGTAAAAGGCATTATGTGATACCAATTTGATACCAATTTTTTCAAAATCAACTAATGCTAACATTATTGAGTTAACATTAATTGTTTGTTTGCTTTTAAAAACATTATTGGTACTATGACCAAGGCTTCCAAGGAGATATTGTGACCAAGGCTTCTGAGATCTCCTAAGCCCATTGTTACAAGTGGATGGCCAGTGTCCTGCTCATTGCTACAAGTGGCTGCGAAGTGTCAAGTGGCTGCCCAGTGTCTTGCTCATTGCTACAAGTGGCTGCCCAGTTTCCCGAAAGTGGTTGCGTTTCGTTCTCTTTTTCTCTTCAATTTAGCTGCGCCTTGTTTTCTTCACCGACCTTCTTCCTTTTTTTTACTTTGTTCTTTCCAGTAATTAACTACTTTGATCGATCGACCATATTTTATGTCTGAGCAGCACTAGCTCAGACAACAGTTTCATTAGCAGCATAACCACTTTTTCTTGTTTACAGAACTGCACCGCACTGTGTCAGATAATAGAATCTCCATCAAAGCTTTGAAGCTATTGCAGTAGAAGCCCTCAAAATCCCTGAAGCCCGCAAAACCCTCCGGGAATGGAGGTGAAGAGAACAATTGTTGAATCGTTGTTGAATCAGCTGATATCCTCTCATCATCGAAAAAAGCCCAGAAAGAAGCCGTCTGCGAGCTCTGGCTGTTGGGCATTGCCTCACGGCCGTGAGGAGCCTTCCTGTGCCAGGATAACTGCCATATTGGATAAATATTTATAACACAACGAATGGAAGGTATGGATGAACTCAGTATTATTCAGTTTTGAATTCTGAATATAATGCACGACTGATTATATTTATCAATGGTTTTTTATTTATTTAAGTGAGACTCGTATGAAAACTTTTAATTCGAAGTTCTGACAGAAAATTAATCATATTGTGCTTAATTATGTTACCCATAGAATTGCGATCATATCGTCGTCGTGGAGTTTATCTTCTCCTTGGAGTGAAAGGAGGACGTCCAAAAACTCTAAATCGGCCGTGTTGCTATTCTCCCAGTGCTCCTCGATGATGTCCTTCACAAAAGATCTGACACGGGGAACAAGCCGAGTGCAGCGGCTGTGGATTCTGAGAGGGTCAAGAACTCTTAGCCATGGAAAATGGTCAACCCAGTTGAATGCTCCAAGCAGTTCGAATCCCTCATTCACCATCTCGCGACGATTCTTCTCAGTCTCGGCATCCACCGACCGTTGACCAAAGACACTTCCCGTTATATTATTGAGAGCCGCTTTCTGGAGATGTCGACAGAGGGGGACGGCACCACCATAAATACTAGACTCATGCCAGATGTTGGAAAGCATTGTCGTGCAGTCTGCCTGATGGCCGGCTTCGTTCACCTCAATCTGCCACGGAGATGCGTAGCAGAAATTCTCCGCAGCATCGCCCTACCGAACGTCAATTGCTGAGCGGATTGTTTGAGCCAACATCAACTGGTTTTATGTTAAACTTGTGTCTTGACCAGCAATTGATGGTTTATCACCGATTGACTTGATAGCTTCAACGAGCGACTGTTGTGTACTGCTTTTTCAACATACTATTGCTAAGATTACAAACATTGAAGAACTATACAGGCTTCTTTGCACACCAAACTAAGCCCTAGAGCATTCAATCCTTGTTGAAGAAAACTTATTCTACAAATTCTTGTCATTGTCACATTGTTTATGATTCAGAACAGAAACAATGTTATCCATTGAATGAGTTGATCCAGAAGCTCATTCAATACCAATTATCGATCTAAAAAATTAACCAATATGCATAGTCTATAGATAAATCTGCGTATTTCTCCGCTGAATTGACACTTAATCGAGAGATAAATCTGGGAATAACGCTTGGCATCAATCACTTTGTAGGTTTAAAAAGCCTGGAAACAACACCTGTAATACATAACTAACACATGTAATACATGCGTCCTGGTTCTCCATGCTTAGTGTTACAAAACAATAATGAACAATTTAATGAACAATTTTGTATAATTTGTTTTAATTAAACATTAGATAAATTTTCAGGCCTACATTAATTTAATAATCTATTGTCACCTTACTTGCAGATCTGGCCAAGTGTAGAGAAGAGGACAAAGGAGCTAAGGTGCATTTGATTTTCTAGGAAATTGTCACCTTACTTGCAGATCTGGCCAAGTGCAGAGAAGAGGACAAAGGAGCTAAGGTGCATTTGATTTTCTAGGAAATCTCATATTTGTGCACTCTCAGATCAAATATCAAAGAATCAATGTCTGTTTGACCTACACTTGTATCTGATGTAAAACTTTACAGGTTCTTATATTTAGTCAATTTACCCAAACTATAGCTTGGCTTAAGAATGAGTTTAAAAAGAAAGACATCAATTATAGATTTATTAACAGAGACATGCCTATGAAGAAGCGTGCACAAGCAATTGAAGCATTTCATAAGGTTAACTAATTTTGCTAACAAACGTAGTTTTTAACACTGAATTGGAAAATCTAAAGATGTATTAAATTCTCCAATGAAGATACTTATCTATCACTACAAAGAACCCAATGTAGATTTTACAGACTAACTACTAAAATGTTTTTGACGTTCAAGATTAGTCATTCATATTGGAAAATAAGGTCCTGGCTATCTGATGAATTGTTAAAGAGGTCCCAATTGGAGTTCTGTTTACTGTAGGATCCACCAACTACTGTTTTCCTTTTATCAATCAGGATAGGGGCCGTTGGATTGACCCTGACAACTGCATCCCATGTATATATGGTAATGAATTCTTCTATTTTCTGAAATGCTCACACATAACAAAATATTATGTGCTTTCAATGGATGATGATACAAAAATTTCTCGATCAGATTGACTAATAATCTTGCTTGAAATGGCATGCATATGGCCCTTGTAATGTAAAATATATGCTTCAGTTGGAACCTTTCCACAAAACCACCTGGCGTTTCACATATAGCTTATTATAAGCCCCTATGGATATCTTATTTTATTTTGTGCATTATTTTTATAAAACGACCTGGCGTTTCACATATATCTTATTATAAGCCCCTATGGATATTTTTTCTTTTTTCTTTTTTGCATTATTTTTAATGTTTTAGTTTCAGGATAATAACGTCCACTCCCTCTTGGCAGGGACTTGCTGCTCCGCAGCTATTCTTGTTTTCTTGGGGAATTGTTACATAATATTTTCAAAGAATGACCTTAAAGAAAAGGATAGACAATTAATATATAAATTTTTCATTTTGAATATATTATTAATATTTAATTATGAAATTATATATATATATATATATATAGCAAAATTAAATAATATTAATAAAAATTTAATATAATATTAATGGTGCATTAATAATATAGTATTTTACATTTTTATAATGTTTTTCTTAAAAATTAATCTATCCATTAGAGCATGTTAGCTATGGTTGACTGTTGTTGGCATGGTCAACTATAGTCAACATGAGAATCATATTGAGCAATAGTCAACATGACTACCATGGTAAGCCATAGTTGCTATAGATATCATGGTCTATGAGTAGGTGACCTATTGTCAACCATAGTGAAATTTTTTGAAACATGATGGATGCCCATTGTTGACCATGTAGGCCTATAGTGAATGGTTATGGTTAGCCATAATCAAACCATGGTTGAGCATCAACAACCATCATTTCAAAGGTGACCATAGTGAAATGATGGTCAACAATAGTCAAAATATGGTCAACGATAGTCAAACCATATTCAAGCCATGGCCATCTATAGTCAATCATGTTCAACTATAGTTTAACATAGTCAAACCTTGGGTAAATGATGGATATTCATAAGAAACCCATGTTCAACCATAGTTAATCATGATCAACCATGCCAAACCATGGTCAACCATAGTCATACAATTGTTAACCATAATCATGCATAGTCACAACATGGTGACGTTTTGACTCTCGTTAACCATAAACCTTAAACCTAAGGGTCCATTACATTAATCCATAAAATCAATTGAATCTATAAAACCCTAGAAGAGGCTTGTAATAGATAGTCAAGTAATGCATGGTATTATAATTCACTCTCATTGATTATTGCTGAAAAACCCAAAAAAGAGACACCATATTATTAAACCCTAGATATTATGCACCCTATATTTTAAGCGAAATTTTATAAACCATAATATTGTAAACCCTATATTATCAACCCTAACATTAAACCCAATATTATTAACCCTAATTATATTAAAACCCAATAATAAACTCATTATTATAGACCCCAATATTATTTTTGATCGTGATCAAACTTGGTCAACCTTATGTTTACCATATTTAACAATAGGAAGCATGATAACACAGTCAAAGATAGTCAACCTTTCAAGAGTGAACATGGATAATCATAGGTCTTCATGTTCAATTGTAGCCAAAACATCGTTAACCATGGTGAACACATAGTCAATAATGTGTAAAATAGTCACATGGGAAAAAAATGTATTGAAAGAGCCCTACATTAATCCATAAAAATAGCTAAATCCATAATACCCTAGAAGAGATGTGTAACCGATATTCAAGTCATGCTTGGTCTTACACTTCACTAGACTCAGTGACTCTTGTTGATAAACACAAAAAATAAAAACCGTATTAATAAATTCTATATATTAAACAGCCTATATTATAAACCTTAATATTATAGTTTACTATGATCAAACTTGGTCCACCCTATGTTTACCATATTTAAAAATAATCGATGTGATAACATAGTCAAAGATAATCAACCTTTCTAGGATGAACATGGAAAATCATAGTCAAGCATGTTCAGCTGTAATCATAAAATCATTGAACCTAATGAAAACATAATCTATGATGTTCAACAATAGTCACACATTGTCAACCATAGTCTTACAACGATCAACTATCATGAACTATGATCACCATGGTTGACTATGATTGAACATAGTTAACTATGGTCATCCATTGTCAACCATAGTTGACTATATTCAGAATGGTTGACCTATGCCAACCATGTGAGTCATGTTAAACCATAGGAAACCTAGGTCAATGATAGTCAATCATGGTCATATTTGGTCAGCCAAAGTCACTATAATCACCCTTTAAAAACCATGGGAATCCATTCTCAACATGGAAAACCATTATTAATATGGTCAAATATCGTCAACCTAGGCCACCATGGTAAATTAGGGTCAAGAGTAGCCTTCCATTATTAATTAGACAATCATAATCGATCATCGAAAACTATGGTCAACCATGGTCAAATTAGTGAAACCATGTTCACCCATGGTGAACTTGGTCAAGCCATGTGGAAAAAATTGTAATGCAACATTATAAAATTAGTTAACCATGTTCACTAATGTTGTCGACTATGTTCAATAATGTTTTACTATGTTCTATATTCAACACTCTTCAACTTATGTCAAACAAAATCACCTATTAATATTATTGTTAATATTGATAGTCAAACATAAAAAAAGTTAACCTTTATAGTCTGTGTTTAAATAGTTGACCATGACAAAACTTGGTCAACCCTATGTTTACCATATTTTAAAAATGTCAAAATTTAATCATAGTTTTCCTATATTAATCTAACTAGAAGATATTCATATATAGTCAACCATGCTTAACAGAAGAAAAATATGTCCAACCTTAGTACACTAAAGTCATCCTTCGTCGATCACAATCAAGATTAATAAGCGATTAATGATAATATTAATGCTAATACAATTAAATAATATTAATATTAAGGTTAATTATATTATTATTACTATTATTATGATTGAATAGAATATTAATAGCTGACTATGATCAAATTTGGTCAACATTGTAATGCGACAAATTACAAAATTAGTCAACCATATTTACTAATGCACTTGACTATGTTCGAGTATGTTTGACAGTCAAAAATTTTAATGTTTAGTCAAAGTTAATTGCCTATAAATATTGTTGATTAATACTAAAAATAAACATGTTGTGACGTCGGAATGGTACATAAATCTATCCAACATCGCAGAGTGACAACCATTGTGATAATGTTACATTACATGGTTATTTATCTAATGTGATGTTTACATGGTATAATAATATTTCTAATATGGCCTTCTAAAAAACATTGTCACACTATAACATCCAATTTGAAAATCATTGTTGCAATGTTACATTATATTGGAATTTATTCAACGTCACAATTTATTCAATTTATAATATGGGTTTTTTAGGCATATTATAATTTAAGCCATGGTATTGGCCTATGGTATTGTAACAAAGGTTATGTACATATTAAGAATATTCATGTGGTAAAGTGGGGGCTTATCTACTTTTAACATCCATTTAATTTATATGGTTGCGCTAGTATCATTTACAATCTTAGAGTTTATTGTTTACAAAGTTGTTGGTGCATTGAAACTTCCTCTCAATGTCGCTTTTAGTGATCATAAGGAGAACTTGGCTTCATATGTGAACATTCATTTTCTCTCTATATATTTGTATGTAATTAAAATTTATTATTTTTAAATTAATAATTTCATATATATATATATATATATATATATATATAAAATTGTCATTTAAAACTTTAAATATAACGGAAATAACTTCTTCTTCTTTTTTATGCATTATTAAAAAAAAATTATTTAACAAATTAAATTTAATAAAATTAGTATTAAAATTGTAGATATACTTTTTGAGCTAACTGGTGTGAGTAGGATGAAGCTTCTCATATTTTAGGCAGACACTCTATCCATCCTCAGAGACAAAAGAATAATTTTGAATAATGATATGAGAGAGTTGAGGTTCTCAATAGCTTAATGTCAGGTAGTTGTTGTCACATAACATTAAATTTAAAAATAATAAAATAAAACATACATTAACAAATTAAAAAAAAAGTGACAAAAAAATTATTATGGGTTTTAAACTTCTGTGGTTATCGTTATTTGTAGAATCTGGATTATTCACAGTATCATAAAACATTGGTCGACGTTTCAAATCCCAATGGGGATCCATCATTAGGACGAGATGATGGATCCCCGTTGGGATTCGAAATGTCGACCAATGTTTTATGATACTGTGGATAATCCAGATTATGCAAAAAAAAAATGCTATTGTTGACCATAAATCAAATAATTCAATTTCCACATGGTTTGTTGGACATGGTTTTGGGTCAGAGACTCCCTTATATTTTAGGTGATTACGTAAGAGATGGCCGGAGAAAAATCTGTGAAAGGAGAACCCAATGTGGAAGGCCACACATAGAATTCGACGATGGTCTCCCAGGTAAAGAGAGTGTAATACTCCTCACAACAACCTAATAAGGTTGGTATAAAATCTCAGCCCCAACAAAATAATGATGTCGTGCATGCTTATGTTAAGGGAACGCTGAAACAAGTTTGAAAACTGATAACAAGTTGGGAGGTAGAACTCACACATCGAGTCAATGAGGAGCTGCAAGAAGAAGAATGGGAGATGTTGGTTCCAGACACATGGCATACTCATGGCAGGGTCACTCAATATAAATAGACCATCCACCATTACTACATGATGAAGAATATTGTTGCCAGAGCTATTATACATACCTCTGAATATATTAAAATTGATCCAACTCTGGAGGAGATCCAAAAAGACTTCCATCTAGACAAATTTTATATCCAGCAACATAATGTTTGGTTGGGACGAATCGAGCAGCACCTTCGGTGCCCTCATTACTTTGATATCCTAAGACCTAGTGCAAAATATCCTGCTCGGTTTTGTCCTCTGAGGACTAATTTGAGAATGCTTATATATTGGTTTTTTGAGTATTTGTTTGAGGCTTTCCATGTTGATTAGTAGTACTATCGTTAGTGTGAGAAACACCTTGTGGATTTCAAAAATTAAGGCCTATCAGGCTGAGTTTGGTAGACTCAAATAATTGAGATTTTGAATGGCTTATAACGCTTTCCAATGGCCAATAGACTTGGTTTCCTAATGGGAAAGTTGAGGACATGGAATTTTTATCTCGATGTAACCTAATTGAATTATGAATGAATGAAAGAAAGGTCCTACTCAACTTACAAAAAACAAGATGGGCTTTAAGATCCATTTCTTTCAGATATTGATGGCTATTGTGATTAATACTTTACACAAAGTGCAGATCTGAATCTCTATTGTATTTTCCTATATCTTACATGAAAATATGGAGAAAGGGTTGGCTTTTATGAAAAATATATGCACTGTCTATGTTCTTTTTGAATTATTTAATTATTTCATTTGCCAATATCAGTAGATTCTGGCAAGTGAAATAAATATCCATAATATAGTTGGTTTTAATGTTTATGTTCCCTATGTTTTTTCAATTTCTCTTTAATAATCTCATAAATGCATTACTTGAATTTTTGAAAAAAACAAATTAATTCGTAATTCATCTTTATTTTGATGGCATGAGTTAAGTTTTCAAAGGTTAAGATCTTGATCCTCTCAAACTACTTTAGGATTCATTGTTTATACACTATGGTAGTGGATTGTACTTTTTTTGGTTCATCCATCTACAACAAATGACAAAGGTGTAGGATGTGTTATCAACTTTACCTTTATGAAGCCTCAGACAACCAGTTATCCTTGCAAAGCTATCTAAACCCTAGATATTTAGCTCCATCACACAATAAACTATTGATTTCAGGCCCAACTAAACCCTACATCAACCCAAACTATCTAAAGATCTATCCTGTAAAAGTTAGAGAGAACAGTCTTTGGATTGAAGGGGTTAGCCTTCAATCTACAAGTTGGATTGAAAAAGTTACCTTGGAAACTTCTCACCCATTGCCAAGAGAATCTTTATGTGTGCTAATAGTGTTTACAAAGACAATAGCTAGGATTAAAGACATATTGTCTCTATAAAAATAATATGTCCTCAATTCCAACTATAGTCTCCATAGAGACCAAAACAAAATTGTCTCTTAAGAGACAATAATACTTGCGTTATATACTAACATGAAATAATCAATGATATTTTGGTTTATTTTTTATCAAATATTTTTTATATTGATTTATTTCAATGGTGAGATATTTTTCTAGATTACAAAACAGATATTGTATTGTCTCTAAATATATTTTTTTATTGTCTCTACATAGACAATACTTAGGATTAAAGGAGTATTGTCTCTATAAAGATAATATGTACTTAATTCCAACTATTGTGTAAAGAGAGATGAAAGCTAAATTGTCTCTTAATAAACAATAATTCTTGTCTTATATATTGTCATTATAAAGGCAAGTTTTTAATACAATAATTTGAGATACTCTCAAAAACAATATTTAATACAATACACAATTTTTTAAATTGAGATAATTTACCTAAAAATGGTCTCCAAATTTGTCTTAAAGCCACCTATGTGTAATCAGTGAGTAATATTATGTTCCCACCGGCTATGTGTAAGCAGTGAGTAATAGTATGTTCCCACCATCATTCCGGGTTGCAAAATAATAGTGCTGTTTCTCGGTAGCGTCCCCGCACTCTCTCAATCTGTTTTGTAGGATTGTCCACCTCTGAGGCCCTCTCTAGGTTCTCAAAATGAGTGTTAATGATCCATTAGCAACGAGAAAACTGAAATTCAGCTTGAACGAATATGATAGAAGGAGACTCACAGCCCCAACCGATATGATCTAGTGGAAGTATGAAAATTTAATTTAAGCTTGCAACGGATATGATACAACGGCGGCAATAAAATACAAATTTTGTTGTAATGGAGCTGTCTATGTCATTCTCGCATTAATATCCAACTCACTCCCTGGTAAAGGACTTCTTTCACCTCATTACCTCTAAGAAAATCATAATTAATTTTAATTTATAATTAACTCCTTTCAGTTTTGGTTATGTTTTATACATGTAATTGTGAGGGATTTGCAATCTTTTGTTATTTAAAATATATTTGTAAATCCGTAAATAAATAAATTCCAATATTACTGTAAATTATACAACTGAAAATATTTTATAATAAAATTAACTGAGACATTTGTGTTTAATATCCTTGATTCTATTTTGAATAATGAATGAATAATGAAAAAAACAATGAAAAGAGCGGAAACAGTCTTCCAGGTTTCGTGAGTCTAAAACAATTAAGGCGTCCTCTCTCTATTGCTTTGGACGATAAAAGAAATCCAGAAAACGAAAACGAAAGTTTTATTTTCGGAGGGTTATGCATTAGTCAAAATGCTCCAACATCACATCCCCACCTTTCGGCTTAGCACCGAGATTGGAGGAACAAGTAAGCTCTGTCTGCCTCGACTATGTATCTCTCCAAAATCTAATTGGACTCTTCCAAACTTTTATCTTCCCAATAAATTTATTATTCTACAATATTTTAATCAATTTCTGATTGCAATTTTCTTGTTCTAGTATCTCTCTTTGTGTTCTCACGTGTTCCTCTCTCTAGTATCTGGGTATCTGTTCAACCCAATGAACAATCTGCGCATCTTCATTTGTAACAATTTCACAAATAAGTAACATACATTTCAATCAAACCATCCTACCTGCGTTGCCATCCTCAGCTAAACCATAAATATTTTATTTCCCAAATAATTGTGGGAAAACATAAATCTTCTTTCCATATATTTATTTTAATAGTATTAATAAACATGCAATACAAAAACGGCACTCTCCAGTTAAATAAGCGAATATTTTTTCGGTTATCTCAATAATCATAGTAACAACATAAATCCAAAAGAGGTATAATTTGCCGCCCATGACTTCGCGAGATTCTAAGTGCTCTCTGAACATGCAGCTGGACCAAATTAGATGATCCGTGCATGTTCTAGCAAACCTGCTAAATATTTCCTTGGTGGTTCTCTTTTTGATACATTTTTTATTTATGAGTGGAATTTTGTCTAGGCATTTGTTGGAAATTAAATACTAACTGTAATCTGAAACAGGTGGACAGAAATCTGATTTCTATTAATATTTCAAAAAGACAAATGGTGCAAAGTCGTGTTTCATTTTTGCACTTCACTGTGCATTAAATTTTCTCGGTTGAAATCCCTGCAACAGCTGACTTTGTTTTTCCAAATGGCACCACGTTATCTTCCACCGCCTTACTGCATTTAAAGGTTGACAAGAACAAAATGTACTTTTATTATTTAATTTTTTAACTCATAATGTGTTTTCAACATATATATATGTGTGTGTGTGTGTGTGTGTGTGTGTGTGTAATAAACATTAGTAGTTTTAAGGTTATACTGATAGAGAATCAGAGACAGAGGCAGAGAAGAAGACAGAGAGCAGAAAACAGAGGAAGCTTGAACGCTGTGTTTTGTAGCAACAGAGCAACTCTGTGTGTTTTCGCAACTGACTGTGTGATGCCGCAACTGACTGAATGTGTGTTGCCACAACAGGACGCTGTGTTTGAAGCAGCAAAGGAACACTCTGTGTGTTGCCGCAACTCAAACAGGGTGTTGCTGCAAAGGAGACTATGTGTTGCCGCAACAAAAGACTTTGTGTTGCCGCAACTGAAATCTGTGTAAAAGCAGAAAGTGAAAAACACAGTAAGGAATATTTTGTGTAATCTAGAATTGTAGTTCTGATGAAAGATTGTATTTTGTAATAGTCATTTTTATGCTTAATGAAATAGAGCTTTACTCCATCTTTCTTTCCACATCTCTATATTAAATCTCTGTGTTTGGTTGATGAACTTTGTTTCCTCTGTTTTTTCGAAATATTAAAAAATTTCCAACATGGTATGAAAGCATGCCATTTATCATTTTTTTTTTTCAATATGGTATCAGAGCTAGTCTAGGCACTCAGTGAATGAAGCAGAGATCGCTCTTCACTGCAGAAGCAATAAGAAGATTTTTTGGTCAAGAACACTGTGAAGTTTACACAGTTACAATGGTAGCAACAAGCACCAGCTTGAAAAATCCCCAACTTCAACAGTTTAATGGGAAGAATCATAAATATTGGGCTATCACTATGAGAACCTTGTTTTCTTCACAGGACATATGGGAGCTAGTTGTGAATGGCTACCCAGAACCAACAGATGCAACAATGTTGGCTGCTTTAACAGTAGCAGAAAGAGACTTCTTGAAAGATAATAGGAAGAAGGACTCCAAATCCCTCTTCTATCTCTTTCAATCAGTGCACGAGAGTATTTTCCCATGGATTACAAGAGCAACAAAATCTAAGGATGCATGGGATATTCTCAAAATATCCTATCAAGGCATGGAGAAGGTGAAGACATCAAAACTACAAATGCTGAGGAGAGATTTTGAAACTCTCTACATGAAAGAGTCTGACAATATAGACTCATTTTTCACTCATGTTATTGGGTTTGTTACCCAGATAATGTCTCATGGAGAGACACTTGAAGGGAGAATGATAGTGGAGAAAATATTGAGAAGTCTACTCTGAAGATTTGATGCCATAGTAGTGGCAATTAAAAAGACAAAGGATCTCTCACGATATAAAGTGGATGAGCTTAGTGCATCCCTAATGTCTCATGAACACATACTAAACAGATGATCAGATTCCTCATTGGAACAAGCTTTTAAGATTCAAATGTCTTTTGGCTGAGGTAGAAGCCAAAACAAAAGAAGAAATAGCCCTGCAAGCACGACTGGAAGGAGTAGCGATCAGAACCAGAATGAAGGCTTAAGCCAAAATAAAGCACATGGACAAAGGTATGATAAAACTCAAGTCCAACGTCATTATTGAAAAAAATATGGGCACTATGCCAATGAATGTAGGAGAAAGCAAAATGACATGAATAATAGGCAGAATGCTAGTTTTATAAAAGAAGAAAAGAACCAGAAGAATGTTCTGTTAACATATAATGTAGCACAAGATAGAAAAGATGATGTATGGTTCATAGACTGAAGTTGTAGCAACCACATGACTGGAAACATGGAAATGTTTTCCAATCTGGATGAAAATGTTAAATCTGAAGTAACAACAGGGACAGATACTAAGATCTCTATCAAAGAAAAAAGCAGAGTAAGTATCATGGCAAGAAATTGAGAACAGAAGTTTGTGCCAGATGTATATTATGTACCTGGCTTGAAATGTAATCTTTTGAACATTGGAAAGCTCATAAACAAGGGCTACAATGTGTTCTTCCAAGATGATGTGTGCACAATCAAGGACATACCTCCAAGCAAGAAAGTCATTACAAAGGTGCAGATGACAAGCAATAAGATGTTTCCTATCAAGCTCAAAACATACTTGAAGGAAAGTGGAAAAGTTGCAGCTGTAATACAAGAGGTCTCTCAAGAGACAGTGAAAGATGAAAACTGGTTAGGGCACTTGAGATTTGGACATCTCAATTTCGGAGGCCTAAACTTGTTGCACAGGAAGGGAATGGTAAAAGGTTTACCATTGATTGAGAAATCGGACAGCCTTTGTGAAGGCTGCATCTTGGGCAAACAACACAGAAAAAATCTTTCCAACAGGGAAAAGTATAAGGGCAAAGGCACCCTTAGAGATTTTCCACTCAGATTTATGTGGACCAGTGCAAACTCCATCTTTAGTTGGCAACAAATATGTTTTGACATTCATAGATGACTACACAAAAAAGACATGGGTGTATTTATTGAAATAGAAAATTGAAGTGTTTGAACAGTTCTGCCACTTCAAATCTTAGGTTGAGAAGCAGAGTGGACACTACATCAAAGTGGTAAGGACTGACAGAGGTGAAAAATACATCTCCAAAGAGTTCTGATGTTTCTATAGGGAGAATGGCATACATAAGCAGTTTACCACACAGTACACAACTTAGCAAAATGGTTTTGCAGAAAGGAAGAATAGGACCATCATGGACATGGTTAGAAGTATGTTGAAGGCAAAACACTTGCCAAATGAGTATTGGGCTGAAGCTGCCAATTGTGCAGCGTACATCTTGAGTAGATGCCCAACAAAAGCAGTGATGAACATGGTACATGAAGAAGCGTGGAGCGGCATAAAGCAGTTTTTCACCCACATGAGAGTATTCGGTTGTGTGGCTTATGCACACATTCCAGATCAACTAAGAAGAAAGCTTGACAGCAAGGGGGAGAAGTGTATTCTTGTTGGATACAGTGATGAGTCAAAGGCATACCGACTGTATAACCCATCAACCAAGAAGTTTATTATAAGAAAAGATGTTCAGTTCATTGAAGAAGAAGCTTGAGATGGAAGTTTAAAGAAAATGGTGAATGTGAAGACATGTTTGTCTCACAAAAAAGAAGAGGAAGGGACAATAGCAAATAACCCCTCTTTGGTGGCTCCTCCTCCACCACCGCAAGCACAAAAAACCACACCACAAGCTAGAAACAGAACAACTTTGAGAAATCAAGGAAGTGCTTCCTCAAGCACACCACAGGGAACAGAAACACCCTCGAGTTCAAGTGGAACTCCAAGTACAACAAGAAGACGAAGTTTCAGAAATCTGAGTGAGATTTACGAACAAGAAGAGGTAAGTGATAATGCTGGTCCAACTCTTTATTTTCTTTGTATTGTCATGTTGATGACCCAATTCATTTTGAAGAACCTGTAAAGGAAGAAAAATGGATTGAAGCAATGAACGAAGAGATTGGTGCAATAGAAAATAGTAATACATGGGAGTTAGCAAACCTCCATAAAGGTAAATAAGTCATTGGAGTAAAATGGGTCTATGAGACCAAAAGCAATGTTGAAGGCAAGATAGAAAGGCACAAAGCAAGACTTGTTGTCAAAAACTACAAGCAGCAACAAGGAAGGGACTATGAAGAAACCTTTGTACCTGTTGCAAGAATAGAAATGGTAAGGACAGTGCTATCCATAGCATCACAACACAAATGGAATGTTTACCAAATGGATGTGAAATTTTCATTCCCTGAAGTAAGGTGTTGAAAGAAGAGGTATATGTTGAACAACCTCCTCGCTATGAAATTGAAGGCCAAGAGCACAAAGTATGCAAGTTGAAGAAAGCTCTTTATGGGTTGAAGCAAGCACAAAGAGCATGGTACAGAAGGATAGATGCTTACCTGACAGAAAATGGGTTTGAGAAATGTAATGGAGAACCCACACTCTACATAAAAGAAAATAATGGTAAGATCCTTATTGTTGTTTTATATGTAGATGATTTAATCTTTACTGGCAATGAAGTTTCTTTCATTGCAAATTTTAAAGCAGTCATGAAGAGTGAATTTGAAATCACTGATTTGGGTTCTTTGAGATATTTTCTTAGAATAGAGGTATAAAAAAATGAAAATGGGATTTTTATCTTCCAAGAAAAATATGTTGAAGAAGTGTTGAAAAGATTCATCATGTAGAACAACAAGGCAGCTGTAACTCCAACTATCATGGGGTTGAAATTGAGCAAAGAAGACAGCAACAAGGATTTTGATCCAAAGTTGTACAGGAGCATAGTTGGCAGCCTCATGTATTTGACTGTAACTAGGCCAGATATTATGCATGGTGTGAGTTTAATCTCCATATTTATGGAAAGACCAAAAGAGACTCATTGACAGGTAGCCAAGAGGATTATAAGGTATGTGAATGGAAAAAAGAGGTATGGTATTTCATACACCTCATCTGAAAGTTCTAAATTGATTGGTTATACTGACAATGATTGGGATGGAAGTGTAGATGACAGGAAGAGCACACCTAGATATGTGTTTCATATCGGATCGGGAGCCATTTCATGGGCTTCCAAGAAGCTGCCAATTGTGGCTTTGTCAACAACAGAGGAAGAATATGTGGCAGCTATAGCAGCAACATGTCAAACAGTTTGGATGAGAAGAATGTTGAGGAGCTTGTGTCATGAACAGGGAGATGGTACAAGAATTTATTGCGATAATAGCTCAGCAATAGCATTGTCAAAGAATTCAGTGTTTCACAAGAGAACAAAACACATTGATGCCAAGTATCACTACATCAGAGAGCTAGTGAGAAATGGTGAAATTATTTTGCAATACTGTAGAACAGAGGAGAAATTCGCTAACATCTTGACAAAACCATTGAGAAAGAAAAGTATTGATTATCTCAGAGAATGTCTGGGTATGCAAGATAGCAGCAGTTGTAATTAAGGGGGAGTGTTGGAAATTAATTCCAACTGCAATATGAAATAGGTGGACAGAAATCTGATTTCTGTTGATATTTCAGAAGGACAGATGCCACAAAGTTGTGTTTCATTTTTTCATTCCACTGTGCATTAATTTTTTTGGGTTGAAATCCCTGCAACAGCTGACTTTGTTTTTCCAAATGGCACCACGTTATCTCCCACCGCCTTATTGCATTTAAAGGCTGAAAAGAACAAAAGATATTTTTATTATTTAATGTTTTAAGTCATAATGTGTTTTCAACATATATATGTAATAGACATCAATAGTTTTAAGGTTAGACTGATAGAGAATCAAAGACAAAGGCAGAGAAGAAGACAGAGAGCAGAAAACAGAGGAAGCCTGAACGTTGTGTTTTGTAGCACGATAGCAACTCTGTGTGTTGCCGCAACTGGATTTGTGTGTTGCCGCAACTAACTCACTGTGTGTTGCCGCGAAAGGACACTGTGTTTGAAGCAGTAGAAGAACACCTTGTGTGTTGCCGCAACTGGAACAGGGTGTTGCTGCAAAGGACACTGTGTGTTACCGCAACTGAAATCTGTGTAAAAGAAGAAAGTGAAAAACACAGTAAGGAGTATTTTGTGTAATCCAGAATTGTAGTTCTGATGAAAGACTGTATTTTGTAATAGTCATTTTTATGCTTAATGAAATAGAGCTTTACTCCATCTCTCTGTCCACATCTCTATATTAAATCGTTGTGTTTGGCTGAGGAACTTTGTTTCCTCTGTTTGTTTGAAATATTCAAAAATTTCCAACATGGTGTGAAAGCATGCCATTTATCAAATTTTTTTTTCAACAGTATTACTACTTTTAACAGTACCATTTAACCTATCACCAACTACTACAGTTCTAATCGATCGATTTGTTAATGCATTAAGACCCGCTGCATTAATCTCGTTAACTGGACACGAACCTACCCCACTAAGAGATCTATAGCTTTGACAATTAGAAAGGCTTGACGGAGTTACGGGACCCCTAAGGAATTCGAACCACTCATTCATCATCTTAATATTATTATTATATTCTATTTCATCTCCCTGAAATTTTGGCCTACAAGCCGAAGGTCCAGTAGCCATGGTGACCACTATAAGCATGGCAATCAATGTTACCGAGCGTGCAGATGATAGCCTCATCTCCATATCGTTCCAACCTATATTACACTTCTTCCATTCACCGCCGCAGATGAAGTACTTGATCGCAACAATATGAATATCGAAATCAAAAGAAGATGAATAAAACTAATATGAGTGTGTGTATGCATGTATATAGCAAATATAGATGCAAATATATATATATATATATAGCATGTAATTACACTGAGAAGACGAGGGCGAAGAACAGAGAAAACGGGAAAATGAGGTTTTAAGATGACTCTATAATATGTGGCCTTTATGGAATGAACCGACCTCCTAAGTGGAATCCTGATCTGTAAAAATCCTCATAAGTCTCCCCCAAATCGCTGCGTGTAAAACTCCGGCTGCAGTCAAAGGGTGACTTTGAAATTATGTATTTTAACTTTGGTAATAAAACCTTTGACTCAGTTTGGAGACTCGACTTTCATTGAAAATTCCCATCGACTTATAGTCCCTGTCACAAAATCCAATCGACATGTTGAACGATTCAAAAAAACATTTAAAATAATAACAACGAATAAACTTCCGGCTTTCTCTTTTTTCATTCCTGTGAAGAAAAAAGGGTATCTAATCAAAGAACACGCCTATAGGACTTGCCGATGTTGAGAAATAACATGAATCGCCAATTTAAAATCGTATCGCCTTTTCATAAGGGCATTCCTATGGGCAAAGCACGGTCTTTTTCTGAAGGTGGTTTTTTTTGTTATTTGTTTTTCTAATTTTGAGTATCCTGTCCCCACATCTGTAAGGTAATCACTTTTCCATGAAGAGTTAGACATCAAGTTTAGTAAGAAAATTGGGTTGTGTGATAGATGAATTTGGTAAGTGAGTTAGAAAGTTACTTAAGTAAGTGATTAAATCAAGTTTGGTAAGTTTGTGCATGTCAAATAAATTAGGATAAATACCTTTAACTGGATTCATTGTATTCATTGTGATTGAAGTTTGTGAGATTAATAAAAGAGCAACAACTCATATGATTTGTGTGTGAATTATTTTATATTTTTCCTTTCTATTTTTCCAACAGATTAGTAGTAGAACTAGGTTACAAAGCACTAGAGAAAAAGAAATCAACAATCATCCATATATTAAAAAAAAAAAAAAAAATCTCACTTATTTAAACTATAACGCATCTTATAGTCATATTCAGAGGGTTTCATACACGGCTTTAGCACGCACCCAGCCATAGCATTGACAGCGTTAAGCACGCAACCTTCATAAGTTAACAACGTGTTAGTATTCGTATCAAATGAGGTTTCTTCGGATTAAAAAAAAGAAGAGGAAGTCAATACTACGGTTTAAGAGTTTTTGAAACGAATCAAATCCGTTAAGGCACTAATACAGATAAAACATTGCATACACAGCGCTAGGACGCAGCCAGCCATAGCGTGGGAGGCGTTAAGCACGTAACCCTCATAAGTTAAAAGCGCGTTAGTATTCTTATCAAATGAGGTTTCTTAGAATAAAAAATAAAAAAGAGTCAATACTACGGTTTAAGAGTTTTTAAACGAATCAAATCGTTGGTCAATACGTGGTTGGAGAATACGTATCAAATGTTTAAAAAGAAAGGTTTGATTTGTTTAAAAGGTATTTCATAAAGTTTAAAGAGGATTCGTAAAGTTTAAAAAGGAATGGACTTTATTAACATTTTTTATAAAAAGGTGTTGTCGAAGGTTTTTTAAATAAGATTTATGTCAAAGATTTTCGGAAGGGATTTTGAAAATATTTGATATAATTTATTTTAAAAGATTATTTTGGAAAAGTGGAGATTTTTCAAAGTATTTTTGAAAGGTTTAAGAGATTTGAAAAGATTGGGAAATTTATATGGTAAAAATAATTTTTTTATTTGCAAGAGAATTTAGGGCCTTGCAAAAGTCCGTGTATAATTTTTGGTGTTTTTGTCAAGAATGAAAAGTTTTTTGGAGAATTTTTTGCTTTATGAGGGTGCATATTAAAAATCGTATTTTTTTCAGAGGCGATATGGAAGATAGCCTCATGCAAACATGCAAGCAGTTATCACATTAGTTATGGGTCACAAAGTGCGATTGATGAAGACTACGAAAAAAGATAAAAAAAAGAAGAGACAAACATTCTTGTCATGTTTAAAGAGGTTCAGGCCGTAACCAAAGAACTGGGATGTCTAGCAGAAGACAAAGATTTCCTAGCTTTGAGTTTCATTCAGCATGCAATGGATGAAACGATTTTCTGCAGGGTAGAAAAAACTACAACTTCCAAGGAATTATGGAAGATCCTGGAAGCAGAATTTAGTTCAAGGGGGAGTGACATGCAACAGCATGATATGCCACATACAAATATTGTAGACGCAGATCTAAGAGTAAATGAGCAAGACTCTGGGAGGACAACAAAGCTTGGAGAACCCATTATGTAAGCATGCATATGGATGAAGAAGATGCAATGGAGATTGCAATGAGAGAAGTTGATGCCTAAGTATGTAAAAGAGAGCAAGAGCATATCAATGCTCAAGCACTCCACTGTAATATGGATGGTGCAAATGATGGTGAAACCCATTATGCAAGCAAGCATATGTGAAGAAGATGCAATAAAGACTGGAAGGAGAAATGGTGAAGCCTCTGTATGTAAAACAGAGCAAGAGCATATCAATTCTCAAGCACTCCACTGTAATATGGATGGTGCAGATGATAGTGAAGCCCATTATGCAAGCATGCATATGGATGAAGAAGATGCAACAGAGATTGCAAAGAGGGAAGTTGAAGCTTTTGTATGTGAAAAAGAGCAAGAGAATATCAATGCTCAAGCACTCCACTGTAATGTGGATGGTGTAGATGATGGTGAACCCCATTATGCAAGCAAACATATGGATGAAGAAAGTGCAACACAAATTGCAAAGAGAGAATTTGAATCCTCTGTATGCGAAACAAAGCTTGAGCATATCAATGCTCAATCACTCCATTGTAACATGGATGGTGCAGAAGATGGTGAATATCACTGTGATGAAACACATGTGGATGATGACTGCAAAGTGAAATGTGCATTGGTGAATCCAGCGGAGCTAGTGAGTTTGGTAAAGATGAAAGTGACAATGAGCAAATCCATGCTCGGATATCCCACCATAGCGTTTATGAACATTATTTTGATGTTATGTGTGGTTTACTTTTTGAAACAAAGATTGATTATGGTAATATTGTAAACGCCATGTTTGATGATCATTTAAGGTTGAAGCTGCCTTTGTAGGAGCAAGATATGAAGCAGTGTGTGGGAAAGCAACATATGAGTTTGGCTTAGATAAAGGTATCAATATAGAAGAAATTTGTTTGGTGGATCCAGCGATTGGAATTGTTGAAGTTAAATTTGATGAAGAACCATTAACTGAGGATGATTCATTGCACATGATGCAAAAAAAATAACATATTGATATGTTATTATTTGGTGAGAGAAACCCACTTGTGTTTGGAAGCCAAGTGGAAGAAAACATGTTTACAGCAGTAGAGGTTTGTAAAACAATTGAAAAGAAGGTAGAGAAGGAAGAGGAAGAGGAAGAAGATCTCACTTAGGAGCATAATAAAGATGTTTTTAACATTGTTTTTGAATTTGCAGGTATTCAAAATAGCATGGGAGCAGTAGTTGAAATAAAGGTTGTTAATATGTTTGATGCAGATTTGAAGCTCATTGAAGAATGGATTCAGAAGCCAATTGAACAAATTGATGTGAATCTTAAAGCAATAGCTGGAATAAAAGAATTGAACGAAATGGTGAATAATGATTTTGAGTGTGCAAATTATAGGAAGAAAGTAACAATACTTGATGATGAATGTGAAGAGAATGATATGGAAGTTTTTGAAAACAAGGAAGAATACAGTAGAACCATTTTTCTACAATGGAATCAAGAAGACATAAGATTTCGCTATCAATAAATATGGCAAAAAGAAAGTGAGGAATATGAAGCGCATGAAGAAGAGCAAAGAAGACAGTTTGAAGATGTAATGTTGTAGCAAAAGTCCATATTTGAAAAAATATTTGAAGAGGAATATGTAAAAGACAAGATCAAATTGTTTTTCAGCACAAATTCGAGACAAGTCAAAGAAAATTGCAGTAGCAACAAGCAAAGAAAGCATACAACAAGAAAACACAACAGAGAATGAAGCAATTTCGAGGATATAGAATTTGTAAGCAGAGAAAGAAAATGAAAAATTGCAAAAAATTTTACTCATTGTAAGCCTAGCTGAGACATAGACCAGCAGGCATGTTTGAGTGATATTTGAGTCATTTTTTTGTTGTAAGCCTAGAAGGCATAGTTAAGTCTTGTTTGAGTTATGTTGAGTCACACGGTTGTAATTAAGGGGGAGTGTTAAAGTAAGAAAATTACTCTCGCATGAAGAGTTAGACAGTCAATTAAGTAAGCAAGTTAATTTGTGTGATAGATGAATTTGGTAAGTGAGTTAGAGAGTCACTTAAGTGAGTGATGGTCAAGTCGATGTAACATACCTCCTTTCCTTTATTTATTTATTTATTTATTTTTTTAATTTTTTTTCCGTTATACCTCCCTCTTTTATCTCCATATTATTAATTCCCAAGTTCATAATATGCTCTTATAGTTATCGATTTCTTCCAATGGAAGTCATACATTTCTCCTCTAATACATTTTATTCCATTTTTTTATCATTACAGCACTAAGTTTATAACTATAGTAAACTATTATTTTTCCTCTTCATAAAAGCTATACCTTATTCCTCTATATGTACACATCTTATACCATAGTATAACCTTTACTACCTAAATTTATCATTAATCGATTTAATATTCCCTTGAATATCTTCATATTAAGCCATTTAATGCCATCCTTATTCATCATATATTCTAATGGTGTTTATACCCATCGAACGAATTGTCCAACCATTTGTATTTGATTTTTTTACAGTTATATTACTATGTACCTATGATCCCATCCTCGGCTCATGGAGAAAAGTGGGGTTTTTAAATCATTTACATTATGAATTATGCACAGACATGACTCTTACCTTAGCGTTGATACTCCGCATGGATATTTCATATTGAATATGGATCTCATCATTATGTATACTGACACACGAAACTCCCTTGCCTCTAATCATTTTAATTTTGTACACTGGCAATTAATGTCAACCTACAGCTATTTCCTTGAGCCACACAATGAATCATTGTTTATATGTTTATGTTACCTATCAGTGATTCGTTTTAAATCTTACAATCTGTCTTGGTACAACAATGTTTAATGTAAGTAGATTTTGAAATATCAATTCGATCCATCTCAATCTAAGAGAGAGAGTCGACATATCTTTGCCAAGTGTAGCGTTGGATGTGCTTAGGGTTTTATGGCGTCTCTCTCTATTAAACACAACAGAATTTACCATTACATTCTTCTCCAAGGGTTTATCTGCCATGCGTAACCGCATCGATTCTCACCGAGCTGAAACGCTGCCACTTCCATAGTGCACATAGTGTTCCTCCTCTGGTGCGACGCCCTTTGCTATGCTACAGGTAATACAACTCGTTATTTACCATATTTATTTTTAATTGCCTTGAATTCTGAGTATATGATGAATGCTGGTGTTGTTAAATCGTATTGCTTATGGACTTGCGTGTAGGATTCTCCTCTAAATTTCGTTTTCATTTGAAGTGATCGACTTCTCTTTGAATCATTTTAGTTTATATGAGAGTGCACCCCTCTGATTTGTTATAGTTTATCTCTGGCGACACTCGTTTAGTTTCTTTTCGGCTTTGTGTATTAGTTGGATAATGGTTTCACTATCGATAACTGTGCGTGATGCATAGTTAGATATTGATTGTGAAAGAAAACCCATTTTTATTCAATCCTTATATGCATTCGTTTTAAGCGCTTTCAATTGGTTAATTTTTTTTTCACCTTGTGACGTTACCCTAAAATCGTTCCTCTTATTGTTAGAAAAAACACTACTTGGTTCCATCCGTCTCTGCATTTCGATTCACGGATGGGGTTCAAGCACGTTTTTTCATAGGTAACTCATTGTCTCCCTTTTGGCTTTTGTGACAGTATGATTTCCACACTGTTAACTTAATATTTTTCTTTGAATATTTATTTAATTTCCTCCGTATTGGGTGAATGAAGGTATTCTATCTCTCCGATCGTCCTTACAGCTAACTTATTGCTCCATTCATTAACACATTCGAACTAAGAGAATTTATGTTCTCTATCTATAGGTTGGTCACGTCACATTTTCCATATTTTTCGACCTTGAAGACCAATGGTGTTTGAATTAAATTCTGATGTTATTATAGCTCTAGCATTCTCTGCTATGGCTCGTTTCAGATGTATCTAGACTATATGGATACTCTCAAAATTTTTCGAGGGCTCTCTTTTTTTCTTTTGTTCGGACTGTTAAATACATACATATTTTTTCCTCAGAACCTTATTGACTATAAGTTGTTAGTTCCTTTCAAACGGTTCTATATATATATACTAGTTATTTTCAGTAACCCACTTGATTTATTTTGATATATATGTATAAATAAATATATGAATAGAGGAACATTGGTTTGATTTAATTCAAGTTACTGTTATAAACATTTACAACCACTTTGGGTTTAATCATATGTCTATAGTAGGTAGAATATATCTATATATATGTATATAGATCTACCATTATTTTTATCTTCTGCATAATTTCTGGAAACACTCTTATAGAGTTAATATATGTAAGGGATTTAAGATTTCTTGAGGGTTTCAGATAACTATTTAAAAAAAAAATTCTTATTATTTTCCACATAATTTCTATATGTTCAGCATTTACATATTTTTCAATGTAATATGGTGAAAACTCTCTCTCTCGACTATGTAAAGGCCAGGACAGATATTGAACTGTTTGTAGATTATTAATGCTTAAAACTGAGGAATTTAGTAACAGCATATCAGATTTCCGGAATACCACTGTTCCAAAATATTTTTATCATTGCAAGACTTTTAGAGATTTAGTTTTCTCATATGCTATAGTGTAGAATAGTTACATGAAATGATTTCTTCATCACATTTCGTATAATTACTTTCATTTAATATTTCTATAACCAGAAAATGGTTTAATACTCTATATCTTGCATACTTCCTATACTTTCTTCTTTGGCATGAAATCAATTCTATTCTCATAATTTATGTGTGCAGCATATATATATAATTTCTGAAATTGCAATTTATAATAATCTAATTAACATAACAAAAAATGCAGAGTATTGGATCTATAGCAAAAATTCTTTTCTTTATACCAATTAAATAAAATGGTAATTATTTTCAGAGTAAAGTTTCTGTTTACTTGAGTATTATTTTTGGTTTAGGTAGCCAGTTTCAGTGGCCTTCATGAAAGTCTGTTGTTTTCTTTCTTGAATTATTTATGCAGAATTTAACATTTCCCACTTAATAAATTCAATTCAAATGTTTTCTAGTTTATAAGATCTATTGTATTCTATACAGTTTTATATTACAGAAGCAGATTAAAGTTATAAAATTTATTTGTCTAGGGAGTAAGAAATATCTCCAGATCTAGACCAGTGTCAGGTTTAGAGATTCTGGTTGATATTCTCCTATTAGACTATCTTCCTACAACTATACAGATTTTAGAGAATTATTTATTCTAACAAAATCTGTTAAATATAAGGAAACTGAATTTTGTAGCATACCATTTTTCTATTTCTTTCAATCCACATAACCAGTAAAACTTTATAATATCCTTTAGATCAAAAATCTGAACTTAAGTGTGAAAAACTTTGCTTCCTTTCACCAGTCTTCCCAACCATAGAATTCCTCTATCTCCAGAATTGACCCCCGAGCTAAGATCTCCTCCCCCAGAATAGACCAACCTCAATCTATTCTGAAGTAGCTTACTTAAGCTATGCTTTCCCCAAAGCATGTTTCTAATTTTGCGTCTAGAATTCAGGATTCTTTTCTTCCTATTTGCCTAGGCTTCCCTTAATGAGGGACTTTAAAGCTGCTTTCTGCTTTTCCAGCTTTTTACCTCTTCCCAACTACTTTCCTCATCATTGGGGAATTTAGATTTTTCCTCTTAAATCTAAATTGGAAATAATTCCTTTCAAGGATTTTTTGAAAGGTTTTTGGAAAGTCTTAGCCTGATCCATCACCTCATGGATGAGGCTGATGATCTCCAATATCATTTGGTCATAGTGCACACATAATTATTCCATTTATTTTTATTAATAATTATTTTAAATAAAATCCACACCATAATTATCCATTGGGGTCCACTCCCCTTTATAGTTTGTTCAAATGTTTATCACAAAAAAACATATAGACTAGGGGTGTTACACATTCCCCCGCTGAAAACACACACTGTCCTCAGTGTTATATACTATCTACTATAGTTCATTTTGAAAAAAAATATGGATATTTTTCCATCATCTCAACCTCTCTTTCCCATGTAGCCTCTTCCGTAGTAAAGTGTTTCCACTGCACCTTTATTCTGGCTACTGTTCGATTTCTCAATTCAATTTCTTCCCGCTCCAATATTTGAAGCAACTCAGGAAGGAACTCCCCTTCTGTTTCCACCTGTATCACATTCCAATCAACAATATGAGAAGCATCATGTACATATCTTTTTAATAAAGAAACATGAAACACATCATGAACTTTAACATGGGGAGGTAAGGCTGGTTTATAAGCCACTAGTCCCACCCTTTCTAACACCTCAAAAGGCCCACAGTACCTAGGAGCCAATTTTGCACAGCTTCCAACAAAAAGAGTGATATTTTTGGGTTTAATACGTAGATACACATGATCACCCACTTTGAACTCTCAGTGCACTCTTTTCTTATCGGCATAGCTTTTCTATCGATCTTGGGTTGTCTTAATGTTTCTCTATATTTTCTTGACAATCCTTTCCATTTCTTGTAGAGTATCTGGCCCCAGTACTATTTTATCTTCAGGCTGGCTCCAACTTAAAGGAGTACGACACTTTTTTCCATAGAGTGCATCAAATGGACTCATTTTGATGGGGGATTGGTAGCTGTTATTATAAGAAAATCCGAATAAATGTAAGTAGTCTTCCCATTGAGTTGGCATATTCATCACATACATTTTGAGCATATCCTCCATAATTTGATTTGTTGTCTCTATTTGACGATCCGTCTGAGGGTGATAAGCACTGCTAAAATTCAATTTATTGCCCATGCCCCCAAACAGACCTTTCCAGAAGGATGTTGTGAACTTAGCGTCTCTATCTGAAATAATCATCTTGGGAACCCCATGTAGCCTTACAATTTATTTTAGGAACACATTTGCTATTTGGGCTGTTGCAAAAGTAGATTTCACAGGTATGAAATGTGCAGCCTTTGGTAAGGTATCTACCACTACCATTACTGAGTCATGCTGGTACTTTATTCTGGGTAAGCCGGTTATAAAATCTATAGAAACAGTGTCCCATTTCCATTCTGCAATTGGTAAGGGGTTTAGAAGTCCAGGTGGATGCTGATGTTCAACTTTGACCAATTGACATTCCATGCATCTGGCTAAGTAATTGGCCACGTCCTTTTTCATTCCTAGCCAAAATAACTTCTTTTTCAAGGCTGTAAGCATTTTTTGATATCCAGGATGTCTTGAATATGGTTGTTTATGATATTCATCTAGGATTTCTTTTTTTTTTAAGAATCCACATTGGGGATGTATAATCTGTTGTTATAACAGATCAACCCTTTCTGGTTTTGGGTGTATTCAGCCATTTCCTTTTTCAGCATTTTCACTTGTAGATTCTCATAGTTGGGATCCTGATCTGCTACCTTTTTCACTAATTCTTCTAAGTCAGAACTGGTACTACTCTCAATGTTACTTATGTTTTGGCAGGCATTTCTGCTTAGGGCATTAGCAATTTTTCTTTCTTTCCCTTTGATATTTTTTATGTCCATATCAAATTCACTCAGAAAACACAGCCATCTGACTTGTTGAGCATTCAAATCTGTTTGAGAAAAGAAAACTTGAGACTGATATGATCTGTCATCAATGTAATTTTTTTTCCAAGAAGATAGTGTCGCCACATCTTCAAGGCATGAATTACAGCAGCCAATTCCAAATCATATACACTGTAATTATGTTCATGTTTCTTAATTTTTCTAGATTCATATGCAATAACAGAATTCTCTTGCAACAGAACTCCTCCCAATCCCTCTCTACATGCATCCGTACACACGACAAACTCTTTGTCAGGATCTGCAATCTTCAGTATAGGCGCTGTAGTAAGTTTTAATTTTAGTTGTTCAAAGCTATTTTGGCATTTTTCATTCCACTCAAATTTGGTGCCTTTTCTTTGTAGTGAAGTTATGGGATATGATATTACAGAAAATCTTTCTACAAACCGTCGATAATATCTCACAATCCCCATAAATGATCTCATTGCTGAAACAACAATCGGCACTGGCCACTCTCTAATAGCCTTTATTTTTTGAGGGCCAACAGCAAATCCTTATTCAGAAATGATATGGCCTAAATATTGAATTTTATCCTTATAAAATTCACATTTTATAATCTTGGCATATAACTGATTCTCCTTAAGAATATGCAACACAATTCTAAAGTGTTCTTTATGTTCTACCTCACTTTTTGGATAGACTAAGATATCGTCTATAAACACTAGTACAAATTTGTCTAAGTATTTGTTCAGAACACTGTTCATTAAGCACATAAAAGTGGCAGGGGAATTTTTCAAACCAAAAGGTAGGACTACAAATTTGTAGTGACCATACCTGGTTCGAAAAGTTGTTTTACTGATATCTTCCTCATTAATTCTGAGTTGGTGATAATCAGTCCTCAAGTCAATCTTAGAGAATACTGAAGCTCCTCTCACCTGATCAAAAAGTTCATCTATTATGGGTAATGGATACCTATTTTTGATTGTTAACTTATTCAGTTGACGATAGTCAATGCACATTCTGAACGTTCCATCCTTCTTTTTCACGAACAACACCGGTGCTCCCCAAGGAGATACACTCAGTCTGATGTAACCTTTATCCAGCAATTCTTTTAATTTCATTTTTAACTCCATGAGTTCATGGGGGCTCATCCGGTAAGGGGCTCTAGAAACAGGTGTTGCTCCTGACACCAACTCGATTGAAAAATCGATCTCTCTCTTGGGGGGAAGATGAGGAATCTCATCCGGAAAAACTTCCTTAAATTCTCTTATCACCGGTAAGGTATCTAACAAGTTTTCTTCGGGTTGCTATCCTAAGTCTTCAACATGTATAGCATATACTTGATATCCCTTCCTAGCTATTCTTTTTAATTGAAGGGCTGAGATCTGCCTTACAGTAATAGGTTTTGGTTTCCCTTTTAACATGAATGGTTTTCCTTCATCATATATACAATGCAGAGTTTTGCCCCAGCGATTCAACATTGTCTTCTTCTTTTCTAACCAATCCATTCCTATTAATAAATCATAAGAACCTAACGGCAGAATGTTTAAATCTACCTCTGTAGCTTACGAGTTACTTTGCGTTTAGTTCCGGTAGCTAACTATACCAACCAAGGCTATTTGGAATTTTCTATTTTGATTTTACATTTCTCTACAACTTGTGGACTAATATAACTCAAAGAAGCACATGGATCGATTAAGATAGTAACAGATTGATCAGAAATTTCACCTTCCATCTCGACCATAGTAGATTGATGTTCTTCTTGTTGGTTCTCCAAGACTGCACTGATAGTGGGGATATTCCTTGCTATGTCATTCACTGTGGTAGCTTCTCTATCTCTCAGAACCATGTGAATATTTCGATGTGGACAATCCCTCAACAGATGAGGTTCTCCGCAACCCCAACATTTCAAAGGGTCCTGCATTTTAACAGTCCCTTCTTTCTTATTTCCCCAACTATTTTCTATGAACCAACTTGGGATTGAGAAGTTTGACTTTCTTTAGGTTTGTTAAATTTATTTCGCTGATGATCCCTACCAAAGTTCTTCAAATAAGCTAGTTTTTGTTTCTTTCCTTTGAATTCACCCTTGTTTTTCCAGCTTCTCCCTTTTTCATTCTTTCCTTTAAACTACTAGTAACATAATCTAGCTTTCCTCACCACTTCGTCCATGGTTTTTGGATTATCAAACTCTATTTTCTCCTTGTACACAGCTGGCAAACAGTTCAAAAACCTTTTCACCTTTTCTTTCTCTTCACGAATATAAGGAACATATCTTAATAGATTTTTAAACTTGGTGACAAACTCATCTATGGTGAGCTGTCCCAATCTGACTTCGTGAAACTCTTTTTCTTTATCATCATAATAACATTCGTTCAAATAACGGTTTTTAAACTTGACTCGGAAATCTTCTCAAGTCACTCTTTTTTCATCAATGGCATGAACCATTTTTGTCTCCTCCCACCATAAGGTAGCCTTACCTTGCAACTGGTAGATAGCTAATCTTGCCCTCATATTTCTTTCATATTTGTAGACCTGAAAATACTTAATCATATTCAACAGCCATGCCTCAGCATCTTCCTCCTTCTTTCCATCATAAGAGGGAGGTTTAATTTTTCAGAATTCACCCTGTAATTCCTTCTTCTGTTTAGACTGATGTCTAGTAGTGTCATCTTCCTTAGAATCATCTAAGAACTTGCCTTTCCTCCTTCTTATGGAACCTTCCCCTTCTTGGCTGTTCCGCGAAGTCAGTTCTCTTATCAATTTTTCTTGCTCCTCACTTGCTAAGGATAGCTTTTCATTCTGGTTTCTTAGCTCAGCCATATCTCATTGCAACCTGTGCGACATGGCCATTAAAGGAGCATTGGGATTTAGTGTATTATCCCTACCACCCAGATCGACATAAAGTTCATCTTCTTCAACCATTGACTTTTCAGTTTTAGTACCTTTTTACACTAAAACAAAATAACATCAGTAAAATTGAAAAAACAATAATAATAATAAAATTTTTATAACAGTGAGCACAGAAAAACAACCTAGTTTTCCAACCTTGGGCTCTGATACCATTTGTAACATACCTCCTTTCCCCAATTTTTTTTTTTTTTTTCTATTATACCTCACTCTTTTCTCTCCATATTCTTAATTCCCAAGTTCATAATATTCTCTTCTAGTTATCGATTTATTCCAATGGAAGTCATACATTTCTCCTCTAATACATTTTATTCCATTACTTTTATCATTACAGCACTAAGTTTATAGCTATAGTACAACTATTATTTTTCCTCTTCATAAAAGTTTTACCTTATTCCTCTATATATACACATCTTATACCATTGTATAACCTTTACTACCTACATTTATCATTAATTGATTTAATACTCTCTTGACCTTAAATGATTCTATTTTGAATCTTCACATTAAGCCATTTAATGCCATCCTTATTCATCATATATTCTGATGGTGTTTATACCCATCGAATGAATTTTCCAACCATTCATATTTGATTTTTTTACGGTTATATTACTATGTACCTATGATCCCATCCTTGGATCATGGAGAAAAGTGGGGTTTTTAAATCATTTACATTATGAATTACACAGAGACATGAATTTTACCTTAGCATTGATACTCTGTATGGATATTTCGTATTGAATATAAATCTCATCATTATGTATACTGACACACGAAACTCACTTGCCTCTAATCAATTTAATTTTGTACGCCAGCAATTAATGTCAACCTACAAATATTTCCTCGAGCCACACAATGAATCGTTGTTTATATGTTTATGTTACCTATCAGTGATTCGTTTTAGATGTTACGATCTGTCTTGGTACAACAACTTTTAATGTAAGTAGATTTTGAAATATCAATTCGATCCATATTAATCTAAGAGAGACAGTCGATAGATCTTTGCCAAGTGTAGCATTGGATGTGCTTAGGGTTTTATGGCATCTCTCTCTATTTAACGCAGCAAAATTTACCATTACATTCTTCTCCGAGGGTTTATCCGCCATGCGTAACCGCATCGATTCTCACTGAGCTACAACGTTGCCACTTCCACAGTGTACATAGTGTTCCTCCTCTGGTGCGATGCCCTTTGTTATGCTACAAGTAATACAACTCGTTATTTACCATATTTATTTTTAATCACCTTGAATTTTGAGTATATGATGAATGCTGGTGTTGTTAAATCGTATTGATTATGGACTTGTGTGTAGGGTTCTCCTCTAAATTTCGTTTTCGTTTGAAGCGATAGAGTTCTCTTTGAATCGTTTTAGTTTATATGAAAGTGCACCCCTCTGATTTGTTATAGTTTATCTCCGGTGACACTCGTTTAGTTTCTTTTCAGCTTTTTGTATTAGTTGGATAATGGTTTCACTGTCGATAACTGTGCGTGATGCATAGTTAGATATTGATTGTGAAAGAAAACCCATTTTTATTCAATCCTTATATGCATTCCTTTGAAGCGCTTTCAATTGGTTAATTTTTGTTTCACCTTGTGACATTACCCTGAAATCGTTCCTCTTACTATTAGAACAAACACTACTTGGTTCCATCCGTCTCTGCGATTCGATTCAGGGATGGGGTTCGAGCACGTTTTTCCATAGGTAACTCTTTGTCTCCTTTTTGGCTTTTGTGACAGTATGATTTCCACACTATTAACTTAACATTTTTCTTTGAAGATTTATTTAATTTCCTATGTATTGGGTGAATGCAGGTATTCTATCTCTCCCATCATCCTTACAGCGAACTTATTACTCCATTCATTAACGCATTCGAACTAAGCGAATTTATGTTCTCTATCTACAGGTTGGTCACGTCACATTTTCCATATTTGTCGACCTTGAAGACCAATGGTGTTTGAATTAAATTATGATGTTATTATAGCTCTAGCATTCTTTGCTATGGCTTATTTCAGATGTACCTAGAATATATCGATACTCTCAAAAAATTTTGAGGGTTCTCTTTTTTTTTTTTTTGTTCGGACTGTTAAATACATATATATTTTTTTTCTCAGAACCTTATTGACTATAAGTTGTCTGTTCCTTTCAAACGGTTATATATATATACTAGGTATTTTTAGTAACCCACTTGATTTATTTTGATATATATGTATAAATAAATCTATGAATAGAGGAACATTGGTTTGATTTAATTCAAGTTACTGTTATAAAGATTTACAACCACTTTGGGTTTAATCATATGTCTATAGTAGGTAGAATATATCTATATATATGTATATAAATCTACCATTTTTTTTATCTTCTACATAATTTCTGGAAATACTCTTATAGAGTTAATATATGTATGGGATTTAATATTTCTTGAGGGTTTCAGATAACTATTTAAATAACAATTTCTTATTATTTTCCACATAATTTATATATGTTCAGCATTTACATATTTTTCAATGTAATATGGTGAAAAATCTCTCTCTCTCTCTCTCAACTATGTAAAGGCCGGGACATATATTGAACTGTCTGTAGAGTATTAATGCTTAAAACTGAGTTTAGTAACAACATATCAGATTTCCGGAATACCATTGTTCCAAAAGATTTTTATCATTGCAAGATTTCTAGACATTTAGTTTTCTCATATGCTATAGTTTAGAATATTTACATGAAATGATTTCTTCGTCACATTTCGTATAATTACTTTCAGTTAATATTTCTATAACCAGAAAATGGTTTAATACTCTACATCTTGCATACTTCCTATACTTTCTTCTTTGGCATGAAATCAATTCTATTCTCATAATTTTTGTGTGTAGCATATATAAAATTTCTGAAATTGAATTTTATAATAATCTAATTAACATAACCAGAAATGCAGAGTATTGTATCTATAGAAACAATTCTTTTTTTATACCAATTAAATAAAATGGTAATTCTTTTCAGAATAAAGTTTCTATTTACTTGAGTATTATTTCTGGTTTAGGTAGCCAGCTTCAGTGGCCTTCATGAAAGTCTGTTGTTTTCTTTCTTGAATTATTTATGCAGGATTTAATGTTTCCCACTTAATAAATTCAATTCAATTGTTTTCTAGTTTATAAGATCTATTGTATTCTGTACAGTTTTATATTATAGAAGCAGATTAAAGTTATAAAATTTATTTGTCCAGGGAGTAAGAAATATCTCTAGATCTATACCAATGTCAGGTTTAGAGATTCTGGTTGATATTCTCCTATTAGACTATCTTCCTACAACTATACAGATTTTAGAGAATTATTTATTCTAACAAAATCTATTAAATGTAAGGAAACTAAATTCTATCGCATACCATTTTTCTATTTCTTTCAATCCACATAACCAGTAAAACTTTATAATATCCTTTAGATCAAAAATCTGGACTTAAGTGTGCATACCTCTGCTTCCTTTGACCAGTCCTCCCAACCATAGAATTCCTCTATCTCCAGAATTGACCCCCGAGCAGAGATCTCCTCCCCCAGAATAGACCAACCTCAATCTGTTCTGAAGTAGCTTACTTAAGCTATGCTTTCCCCAAACCCTATTTCTAATTCTGCGTCCAGAATTCAGGATGCTTTTCTTTCTGTTTGCCTAGGCTTCTCTTAATGAGGGACTTTAAAGCTGCTTTCTGTTTTTCCAGCTTTTTACCTCTTCCAACTACTTTCCTCATCATTGGGGAATTTAGATTTTTCCTCTTAAATCTAAATTGGAAATAATTCCTTTCAAGGCGTTTTTGAAAGGTTTTTCGAAATTCTTAGCCTTATCCATCACCTCATGGATCAGGCCGATGATCTCCAATCTCATCTAGTCATAGTGCACACATAATTATTCCCTTTATATTTATTAATATTTATTTTAAATAAAATCCACACCATAATTATCCATTGGGGTCCACTCCCCTTTGGAGTTTGTTCAAATGTCTTTCACAAAAAAACATAGAGACTAGTGGTGTTATAGACGAGTTTCGTATGTGTGTGCATGTCAAGAAAGTTAGGATAAATATCCTTCGTCGGGTTCATTGTATTCATTATGATATAAGTTCGTGAGATTAATAGAAGAGAAACTCATATGGTTTGTGTGTGAATTTTTTTGTGTTCCTCCTCTCTGCCTTTCCAACAAAAGCATGGTATCTTTCCAAAGTTTTTTTTTTTTATAGAACTTCATTTTTTTAAATATAATTTTTTAATTTTAATTTTTTTAACGTTTATAATTATGGAATAGAATTATATAAATTAAATGTTTGGTAAATTATAATAAGTATTATTGACGGCAGTGTGGGTGCAGGCGTTATGGAGAGCTATTCAAATTTTGTTAAAATGTTTTCTAATTCAGGAGGAATTAGTTCGTGATCTTTGTCTCCAATCTCGGTCATCAAACTTTATTAAATTTGTTTGATAAAACTAATAAAAATACATGTGGAAGCAAAAGTCCCATTTTTCCCTTCGGAACATTATAACTCACTTTAAACCAATGTTAAACCTTTGGAAATGTAATAGTTTACTTTAAAACAATGTTTAAAACCTTTTGGCATCACATTTCTGGATTTCAAACTCTTAATAAAGCTCTATTGAAATAAATGTGGGGTCCATACCTTTTTAAAACCTCCATGTGACTTCTGACGTGACCATCGTTGGATCTCCAACACATATGATCGAACGACTATCGCGTAAAAATGGCCCCGGTGACTTATCAACCACAAGTCATGCGAAACTGGTGGCTTTACGACCGTGATGTGTCACATTCCTATTTGATCGCGTTCAATTTGATAAAGCCACTCACACTTCCAAAATTTGTCTGACAACAGTGACTAGTTTCTCGAAAATCGCTTGGCTGCAAACTTTAACTTTTGTATGGCATTTGACCACGGATTTTTGCTGGGTTACAGTTTAAGTTCAAATTCTCTTGGAAACCCTCCTTTTCCACTGCGTAACTTAACAAATATAAATCGATTATCGATTTCCGATCTCAAACAAAGAAACCAGAATTTCTTCAATTCCTTTGAGTCTTTTACACAGAAGCTAATAACATGTAAAATCTCCTTCACACAAAAGCTAATCACTGTCAATTTCTACACAGAAAAACATAAACCCAATGGATTCGAAGAGATTAAACCCTCTGGGAATTTTCCAAGCATACAATAGATAAATAAACTCTGTGATTTTATTAAATCAAAGGCAAAACCCTCTCAATCAATTCTTCTACGGCCCAATTCGATTTTCTCCTTCTCAGAGGTTATATTTTATAGTCTTTTACATAACAATCGACCTCTTCTTGAGGATCGAATTCTCGTAACTTAGATAAAATCCTAATTACATAATATCTTCCTTAAATCTATCAACTGAATGCTAAATATTTTGAATCTAATCTAAAACAATTCAATCTTCCTAGATACTAGTTCAACCATATCTAGTAAAACTGTAAATTGACAGCTAAAGGTACCAACACCTTTGCTTGTAACTTTTTTTGGATTTTTGGAATAATTAATGAAGCCTTTTGTTTCTAAGCCTCATGCTCTTGCATCAAACTCCTGAGGACAAAAATATTCATGGGCTCCTGTCCATGAACTCCTCTACAGAATTGCCCAATTTCTACAGCATGGTTTCTGTCATTCAGGTAGCATCCTCAATTGGCTGATCCCTCCACTTGATCAAATATTGAAAAATACTCCTGTCCTCTGGTCTTCTTAAACACTTTCCTACCTAAGATCCTCTCTGGCTGTAATGTCTTTGCTGTGGGTAACTGTTTTACCCAGTCATTCTTTTCTCTATCTTCTGGTCTGTCATCTGTGCCACCGTCTTCATATCTGTACAAATCAACAACATTGAATATTGGAGATATTCCAATATCAGATGGTAATTCAATTTCATAAGCATTTGCAGAAAACTTTCTTAATATCCTGCATGGTCCTATCTTTTGAATTTTAACTTGTTATACTTCCTCTTTGGAAATATTTCTTTTCTTAAGTGTGCTAAAACCAAATCACCAACTTCAAAATTAACTTCTCTTTTTCTCAAATCTACTCTGTTTTTGTACTTGATTTTGTTGTCTTGTAGCTTCTGCTTTACTTGTTCATGTATTGCTTGAATTTCTGAAGCAAACTCTTCTCCTTAAGCACTTCTCATTTCTACTTTCCCCAAGTTCCTCAATTCAGATACTCCTCTTGGGTGCATTCCATAAACTATATGGAATGGACTTTGCCCTGTACTTCTGTTAGGTGAATCATTATATGCATATTCTGCCTGTGGTAAAATATGATCCCACTGTTTAGGATGTTCTCCTGCAAGACTTCTCAAAATATTACCCAAACTCCTGTTCACTATTTCAGTCTACCCATCAGTATAAGGGTGATAAGCTGAGGTGAAACTTAGTTTAGTACCAAGTTTCTTCCACAATGTCCTCCAAAAATGACCAACAAATATGGTGTCTCTATCAGAGACAATACTTTTAGGTAATCCATGTAATCTGACAACCTCCTTGAAAAACAAATTGGCAACATGAGTAGCATCACTGGTTTTATAACATGGAATAAAATGTGCCATTTTTGAAAATCTGTCAAATACAACATAAATTGCATCATTCCCTCTCTTTGGCTTAGGAAATCTTTAAAAAAAATCCATACTTACCATATCCCAAGGTCTGTCTAGAATAGGTAATGGAATGTACAAACCTGCATTTTGACTTTTCCCTTTTGCATATTGACAAATTTTACCATTCTTCACATAATTTTCCACTTCAGATCTCATCTTTGGCCAAAAATAAAAATGACTTAATTGCTCATAAGTCTTATCAACACCAAAATGTCCAACAAGTCCACCATTATGTTTCTCCCTGATTAAATTTTCTCTCATAGAACAATTTGGTATGCACAACTGATTTCTTTTGAACAATAAACCCTCTTTCAAGAAATAATCTAACCACTGACTTCTGTCTATCAAAACAATATTACAACATGCTTCAAATGCTTCTTTGAAATCCAAATCCGTCTTATAGTGTTCTTTATGTAAATCAAAACCTAACACTTCAATTTGACTTTCTTGAACAAGAATTCTTTTTCTACTGAAGGCATCATCTACCTTGTTTTCTTAACCACTTATATGCTTCAATACAAATTTAAAACTTTGAAGATATTCAACCCATTTTGCATGTTTTTGATTTAGTTTAGGCCGTTTCATAATATATTGTAAAGCATGATTATCAGAATATAGCAAAAATTCTTTAAACATTACATAATGTCTCCACTTCTTCAATGACTGTACAATTGCATAAAATTCCTTGTCATAAGAAGAGTACTTCCTCCTTGTCTCATTCAGATTCTCACTGAAATATGCTACAGGCCTATCTTCTTGACTTAATACAGCTCCAATAGCTTCTCCACTGGCATCACATTTCACTTGAAAAGGTTTATTAAAATCAGGAAAAACTAAGACATATTTCTCAATTATGTTTTGCTTCAAGAACTGAAAATTCCTTTCAGCTTCAGCAGTCCACTTAAATGGTTGTTTGTCCTTCTTTATGGTTTCAATGATAGGTGCATTGATCTTACTGAAATTCCTTATGAATTTTCTATAAAAACTAGCAAGACCATGAAAACTTCTTACCTCAAAAACACTTTTAGGTGAACGCCACTCCACAATTACCTTTATCTTCTCTGGATCCATTTTTAATCCTTCAGCAAAAACAACAAAACCTAGATATATCAATTCTTCTTTCATGAATGGAAATTTCTTTAAATTTACCAGTAACTTATCTTGATGTAACTTCCTTAAGACGTAATTAAGATGTCTCAGTTGTTCTTCCTTTGTTTTGTTGTAAATTAATATATCATCCAGATATACTATTGCAAATTTACCAATAAATTCCTTCAATACTTCATTCATAAGCCTCGTAAATGTACTAGGTGCATTTGATAAACCAAAAGGCATTACCATTCATTCATACAATCCCTCATTTGTTTTAAAGGTTGTTTTCCATTCATCTCCTTCCCTTATCCTAATTTGATGATACCCACTTTTCAAATCTAGTTTTGAAAAATATCTTGCTCCACTCAAACAATCCATCAAATCTTCAATTCTAGGTAAACGAAATCTATACCTGATTGTTATCTTGTTAATTGCTCTTCAATCAGTGCACATTCTCCAACCTCCATCTTTCTTCAGACTTAATACTGTAGGTATTGCACAAGGACTCAAACTTTCTTTGACCAAACCTTTGTCAACCAATTCCTGTACTTGCTTTCTGATTTCTTCATTTTCTGTAGGAGTCATTCTATAAGATGCTTTGTTTGGAAAATTTGATCCTGGAATCAAATCTATGTGATGGTTGATTCTTCTTACAGGTGGTAATTCATTAGGAAAATCATCCACAATAATATCACAATAACTCTCCAACATTTCTTGAATTTCAATTAGAAAATCAGAAATTTTAGTAGAAGTAAACATTACCTTAGGTTTACAAAATAGAGCAAAATTTACCTCATCATCTTCAATCTGCTGCAAGTATTCTTTTCCACTCAACAATAAAGCCTTTAGATTAGAATTTTTACTTGATGCATCTTCTTCTTCCATAGGTAACAATGTTTGATTCATACCATCTTTGAAAACCTTGTAAGTGTTTCTCTTTCCATCATGTACTACTGCTCTGTCATACTGCCAAGGTCTACCCAATAATATGTGACCCACATCCATAAGCATCACATCACACATGATTTTATCTTTGTAACTGCCCATTTGCAATTCTATTTCACATTATTCCTTTACTATCAGTTGATGTTCCTTCTTAAGCCAGGACACCTTATAGGGTTTTGGATGTTCCCTTATCTTCAATTTCAACTTCTCTATCACCTCTGTAGAAACCAAATTATCTATACTGCCACTATCAATTACCAATTGACAGCATTTCCCTTGAACATTGCACACACTTCTGAACAAAGTCTTTCTCTATGTTGTTTTAACAACTTCCTTTGTTTGTTTTAACAAAACTTTGTTAACCACCAAAGATTCTCCTTTCTCTGGCACAGTTTATTTCTCTGCTACAAGCAACTTTTCTTCTTCTTCTTCAGTCTGAGAAACAATTTCATCTATCTGGTTTGTCCCCACATTCTCTAGACATTCATAGGCTCTATGTCCTAATTTGTTACATCTGTAACATCTGACTTCTCTTCCTCTATTTCTGCCTCCTCTTCCTCTGTAAGGACTCCTTCTGCCACTTGTATCACCTTTTGTGGGTGCATACTGAGGTGAGCTGCTGCTAGCTCTATCTCTTGGTGTTGTAGATCTTCCTCAATCACCTTGACTTCCTCTTCCTCAGAAAGTACCTCTTCCTTTGGCGGATTTCTTCCTTATGAGTTTTTCTTTAGCTTTTAAGGCCATTTGGTAAGCCTCTTCTACTATTTTAGGAGAAAATATACTTATCTCATCTTCAATCTCCATTTTGAGACCATTTATGTACTTGGCAATCTTCTCTATTATATCTTTAATTTGTCTTGCTCTTATGCTCACTTTGTAAAATTCTTCTTTGTATTCTTTTACTGTCATTAATCTCTGTCTAAGATTCTGTATTTGTCTAAATAATGAAAGCTGATAATCACTAGGCAAAAAATTACCTCTCAGCTTTGCTACCATTCTGTTCCAATTCTTGATTGGCTACTTACCAACTCTCCTTCTTTCTGTTTGCACTCCATCCCACCAAAGTGCTGCATGTCCTTTCAACCTTGTGACAACAAACTTAACTTTTTTTTCTTCACTCATCTCTTCATAATCAAAGCATTTATTCATTTCGTTGATCCAGTCTATCAACTCTTCTAGATTCAATCCTCCTGCAAAAGTTGATACCTCAAGTCCAGGGTTGGGTGTAGATCCTAAAACTGATTTAAAGAATCTCATCTCAGGAGTAAGCTCATCATTTCCTTCTTCTTCTTATTTAGCTTCAGGTTTACTGACATCTTCAGGATCTCCGTTGTCTAGTTTCCATTGCTTCCAATCTAGCTTGAATCCGCTGCATAGTCTCTAGTACTTCAGAATTTGCAACTGGTATACCTCTTCTTCTACCAGCACCACCTCCTCTACCAATTCTGACAGCCATGTTGGAATTCTTTTTCTGAATTTTAGAAGCTTTTTCAGTGTCTGGAAAATGCTCTGAAGACTGCATCGATACCACAAATAATGGCAGTGTGGGTGCATGCATTAAGGAGAGTTGTTCAAATTTTGTTAAAATGTTTTCTAATTTAGGAGGAATTAGTTCTTGATCTTCGTTTCCACTCTCAGTCATCAAAATTTATTAAATTTGTTTGATAAAACTAATAAAAATACACGCGGAAGAAAAATTCCCCTTTTTCCCTTCGGAACATTATAACTCACTTTAAACCAATGTTAAACCTTTGGAAATGTAATAATTTACTTTAAAACAATGTTTAAAACCTTTCGGCATCACATTTCCAGATTTAAAACTCTTAATAAAGCTCTATTGAAATAACTGTTGGGCCCATACCTTTTTAAAACCTCCATGCGACTTCCGATGCGACCATCGTTGGATCTCCAACACATATGCTCGAACGACTATCGCGTAAAAATGGCCCCGGTGACTTATCAACCAAAAGTCACATGAAACTGGTGGTTTTATGACCGTGACATGTCACGTTCCTGTTTAATCGCATTCGATCTGATAAAACCACTCGCACTTCCAAAATATGTGCGACAACAATGACTGGTTTCTCGAAAACTGCTTGGCTGCAAACTTTCACTTTTGCATGGCATTTGACCACCTATTTTCGTTGGGTTACAGTTTAACTTCAGCTTCTCTTGGAAACCCTCCTTTTCCACTGCGTAACTCAACAAATATAAATCGATTATCGATTTCTGATCTCAAACAAAGAAACTAGAATTTCTTCAATTCCTCTTAATATTTTACACAGAAGCTAATTACATGTAAACTCTCCTTCACATGGAAGCTAATCACTCTCAATTTCTACACAGAAAAACATAAACCCAATGGATTCGAAAAGATGAAACCCTCCGGGAATTTTCCAAGCATACCACAAATAAATAAACTCTATGATTTTATTAAATCAGAGGCAAAACCCTCTCAATCAATTCTTCTACAGCGCAATTCAATATTCTCCTTCTCAGAGGTTACACTTTATGGTCTTTTACATAACAGTCGACCTCTTCTTAAGGATCGAATTCTCCTAACTTAGATAAAATCCTAATTACATAATATCTTCCTTAAATCTATCAACTGAAGGCTAAATATTCTGAATCTAATCTGAAACAGTTTAATCTTCGTAGATACTAGTTCAACCCTATCTAGTAAAACTGTAAATTGACAGCTAAGGTACCAACACCTTTGTTTGTAACTTTTTTTTATTTTTGAAATAATTAATGAAGCCTTTTGTCTCTAAGCCTCATGCTCCTGCATCAATTATCTTTAACAAATATATATCAAATTATTTCTGATACATTTTATAACATAAAAATTAGTTAAATTATAATTTAATTATTATTATTAATTATAACAACAAGATATATATATATATATATATATATCTTTGATTTGTGAATACTACTAATTTATATTCTCAATATTCTTGGAATTTTAATCAATACTATCTATTTATAATTATCAATAATTAAATTAAAAATCTAGAAAACCTATTCAAATATTTGGTTTTTATTTCTTTTATTTTAAATTATATATTTATTTTTATCATTTCTTTTTTCTATCTAAGTTTATATGACTTTTATTCTATACTTTAAACTCCTTTATTTCTTACTTATTTTTTTCTTCTTAGAGTTATACTTCATTTATTTTACATTTTGGTATTTTTCTCAATAACATGGTTTATTATAAATTTTTAATATATATATAGATATGTTCTTTAATTATCTCATTTTTAATATTATTTTTTACTATTATTCTATTAAAACATATTTATATTCATAATATATTTAGTTATTCATTTATTATTTATTGTTCTTAAGCAGAGGCAAATCCGGTCTAATTCTATATAAAACTAGTCTTTATGGTGAAATGCCACATATTCTATGTGTGTATAATACTTCTTTTTGGCTCGTCTAATCATGTGGCTCGTATAAATTCCATATCAACTGTAGTCTATACGGTGATATAGTGACATACAACCTCTTTGGCTCATCTTCCTATCGCTTTGCAGGGTTTTTTTCCTCGACGTTAATAATCCCTGCGGTGTTTTAATACTTCTGTGGAAATACATGTTATATCTATCGTCAATGGCGAAACATATTCCCATTTGGTGGTGAACCATTTCAAACCTAATTTCTGCGGTGACCTTTGTCCAATATCTCTCTTCGGTGGTGAAGTATTCTTTCAAACATCGGCGGTAATATCTGTGTGTTATCTCTTTCTGACAACGATACATCTTTTAAATACAATGATCTCCGTGGTGGGTACATCTTTGTGCAAACTCTATGGCCAGTAATATAACTCTGCGGCATACAATCTCTTACCAGGTGCATACGTTTGTCTTGCTTTTCTCTTACTAAGATTTATTTACAATCACCGAGTTCTTATCCCTGTATCTCTAAGCCTCTCTTTAGAGATGGGAGGCCAAGCAAAATTACCTTGCAAACTTTCTATGAGTATATTGAATGTTTACAAAAAACGAAGAGGATAGAGTATCTACAATCATATTCAATCTTTAGAAAAATGAAGTGAGGAAGGAGAAAGACAATTTAAACTAGAATTGCCTGACAAAATCAGAAATCATTAGAAAATAAAATAATAGCATTTGAGACTAAACTTCAAGAAATGAAAGGTAGGATGCAGAAAATCAAACACAAAAGAAAATCAATGGTTGAAGAGAACAACAAGTCTTCAGAGATGAGATTAAAAATATAAAAGAACAAATAAATGATAATTGAGCCACTGGGTGCACAAAGACTAAATTAAATATGAAACTCATAAAAGAATAAATTGACAAACTAATTGAGCAAGACCATGATTTCCACAAAGGATCCTTGAACCTTATAATTGTTGGAATAGAACAACAAGAAAATAAGGATACATTAGACATAGTAAAAGGAAAATTGAGAACGAAATCCCAAATTTAGATAACCTATCTCATAGAAGAAAATAGGGTGGAAATATAATAAAACATAAACACATACTAATCTGGGTTAAGGTAAGTTGTAAGGACCATAAATTAGATATTCTTAAAATCCTCCAAGCTTGAAAGGTTCCAGAATCTTCATAAATGAATAGCTTATTCGAGAAGACCAAGATGAAATAAGGAAAGAGGTTCAAAAGGTGAAGGAGGCCAGAAAGGAAAGGAAATGGGCAATCACTAGGAATAGGAAAGGTATTATTAGAGTTAAAGCCCAAAATAAGAGTGACAAGTAGGAATTAGGGTCACTCTTGATTCTCTTCTGGAACTTCTATGGTTTTCCATAGTGTAAAGTTGTTACAATAAGTTGTATCACAAGTGATATTGATCTTATTTTCTTAGTTGAAACTTGGGAACATGAGGAATCTAGGGTCTTGCACGTTGCCACGTTCATTCCTTGGTAACTTAGAACTAGAAATAATCCTACATAGGAATTAGTGGCATAGATTGTTATATAAAGAATATGGTTTCTTGTCACATTCGACCTCATAAAATCGATCCCAAGAATAAGTACATATGGATTCAAATTTCTTATTCTAACACCATTAGGGTTTCATTGCAATATATTATTTCTCTCCTATATAATTTACCTTTTATAAGAAAAACAACTTGGATAAGAATTTCCCGTTCAATACCTTAGAAAAAAAATCCATAGCCCAAGGAATGAAGTTAATATCCTTTTACTTGGGGACTTCACTGCTAGAACCGCTACTAATGAGGCTACTATACTAAGAAATAACCCTACGCTCGACCCCCTATGGCTAGATGAGGATGGTGAATTAGCTAATAGATTCAAAATAAATTTAGATGAAATTACCGAGACCTATTTGGTACCGAGCTTCTCAAACTTTTTAGTTTCCAAGACCTGATCATTTTTCATGGAACTAACAAGTGGTTGTAACATCTCCATTTCAATTTTTTTTTTTGTTTTCTAATTATAGAGCTAACACAAATTTCCTCCTATGGACAGAATATTGTTCATCACATTCTAACATACTTCTGCCATCAAGAGGTTAATTTGTTGTATAATTACACCTCTCAAGTTTATTCATATACTAGTTGAAATTACACTCTAATTATACCTTCTCAATGAAATGCTACATTTAGGAATTCATCCCTAATTTATTTCATCTGCAATTTTGTATAGCAATATCTAACTCTTAACTCTTAATAACAATTTCCACATTCATGTCAATGACTCAGATATTTTATAAAACTAATTCCCCTAAGCTCTATATTACCTATTTAGCTTTACCTTAAAAGCTATCATATATATATATATATATATATAGATATATATATGTTCTTACACACATATACTTAATTACATACAGTCCACTTTGATTATAATAGTACCAATTATTGCTAAAGTTTAGCTTTTCTTTTGAAAGTTGTTATTCACATAAAATCTTGGACATATATATATATATATATATATATATATATAGATATATATATATAATTGAATCCACCTTGGTCTGACTTCTTTCTATAAGACATTAACATTTTATAACTTTACAGTATTTCCACAACCCTTACGAAGATCATCATCACGTTGACATGTATTTAATTGAACTTTCTTCTTAACTCACTTCTCAACGTATAACGTAAATGTATCAAATTCGATAACTATGGAGACTTAGTGTTCATGCGTTTCCATTCGTATGGCTAATGATATTCGACTTTTCCCCTAACTTGTCTTATCACACATACTAACTCAGTTATTAGAGATTCCACGTTACTCACAATTAAACTCGCTAGTCCTATTGCATTCACTGTGGATAGGTATGGTTTAATTATCTGTGTTCGATTCCAGCCACCACTGCAGGAGATATTTATCAGGATTCTTGATATTTAACACAAGTACTCGGTCGCATGGCTTGTCTGATCATTGATTTAATCCTCTAATCTGCGGGAAACTCTTCATACCATGAGACCTATTATATGTGGAGGGTTTGGATTGAACCGAACTTAGGGTTTGAGCTCTGATAATAAGTTTCATTTTTTTTGTTTGAGAGAATTCATTTTCGAGTTCTCTGTTGGCAACCGCGCTCTGTCTTGTTTGTGCATTTCATTTTCTGGTGGCCACTGGTATCTCAACTTCCTAGCTCATGATATCTTGGGAGCTTTTTAATGGCACGCAACGATTTGATCTGCGTTTTATACATAGAGAGGAGTTCCCATTCGCAGTATCTCTAACGGAGGTAATACTTACTCATTTTACATTTTTTCAATTTCACTAGGAACTTATAATTCATTTATTTGTGTGAGGGAAAAGTTTCTCTAGTCAGTTTAAAGCTACACTCTTGTTTCCACGCAGATTTTTTCACTCGTAGCTCACTTCAGCTATGCAATATCATTTTTTGTTTCTAATTTATTAGAAATGGATTATGTTTAAGTTCTTCATTTCGTATTTAAATTTATTGAGTTTTCCCCTTTTTTCTAACATTCTTTTTTCCCTCTTTACAGGAACGTGATTGTATCTCCCCACCACAACTAGGACTTGCATTGGCCATTTTTTGTCAAAATCCTTTCATTACAAGTATTTGTTTGAACCATTCTATAGTATACGTTGTCACTATTTTACAAAATTTCCCTGTACTATGTTACTACGCTTCAATGGAGAACTATTGGTACAATATACTCGTACAACTCTCGGTGGATGAATATTTCCGTAGTGGTGTAGGTGTCTGGCTATGTTTTTATTTAAGATTATTTCGCAGAAGTTTTAGTATGAGGAAGTCCCTCTTGGATATTCCCCTATCTACGCATATTCAAACACGCATTTCTATTTCTTAGACAATAAAATTTATGTGTGTTACCATTATGATACCAATGCGTATTATGATACATAAACTGATACATAAATTGATACATAATCCGTATTATGATGACATTAAGGATACACATTAATAGATAAAATAAACATTATGTGTGTCAATGTGATTTAATTGTCGCATATGTTTATATATGTAATGTCAAACTTTATAAACTTTATGATATTTGACAAGATATGATATGTCATTTTTCTACATTCTGGAATAGCGTTTTAGAATTCATAGAATTTGCAGGTTCATAAAATGTAACTATTCATTCGGGGTTTTCATACGATACTAAGGATCCTCAATTCCTTAAAGCATAATTCCCTGTCTTGCTGGTATAATTTCAAGTTAGTATCATCTTAGAAATGAAATGATTTTCTATCTGGATAGATCCAGTTTAAAGCCTTTTTACCGATAGGTTTTTGTAATTCATGGATTTCTCAAATGGATTCACATTCATCCTCTCATCATTTCATAACTACTTGTAGGCCAACTCGATTTGAGTTCCACTCCAGTAATACTAGTCATAGATTTTAAATATTTATTTTCAACTTGGTGCCAGAATAGTACTACTCTCCTTGAGTCGAATATATATTAATAGTACTTGTAATGTTCTGGTATAACAATTTTAATTTAATTGTATTAGTTTTGAAATGTACGTTAGTAATTATCGGCAATGACGAATTGACTCTTTTTCATTACAAATTGAACGTATTGTATTCATCTGAAAGGTAATCTTTTACCTCTTTCTGGTTTTAAAACCTATTATTACTTACGGTTACTTTTATGACCTTGAACTAGAACTAACTTATGGTTCAGTATTTTGCAGGTATAAATCACCTATTTCTGGATTGGTATACGTCTACTAATATTTTCTATTCGATCATAAATTATGAACTATTTCTATCCAGTTTGGTCCAGTAATCTACTTTGGAGTTTTCTGATAGACTATCCCAGCATAGTTACATATCGAGTTTAGTCTATTTTGTATGAGACAAAATTCTCTTTCTGTATAATTTAATTATACCCATTTGGGTATATGAACTGTCAAATTATTGGGATATAAATCCTTAGCTTATATAACTCTGAAGTGTTTGTAAATAACCTATTTCATCTCTAATGGATTTATTTTTATAGTTCATAAGTACAAGTTTACTTAAAAACTGAAATTCAGACTTGTATTAATTACCAAGTTGCTCCTTGCAACTTATTATTATAATCACAATGCTAGTACTTTATTTCTCAGTTCTAGTACTTCTAGTAATGTTGGGATTTTCTTGTATGGTTAAGTTTAACATACACTATTCCACCTATTTACTTTCCTTCTGCATTACTTGGTAAATAAAATTTCATTCAATTGCTAAGAAAGTAATATAATTCAGAACTAAGTTCTGAATTCATCCTGAACAAATAATTCCATTTATGTCTAGCATATTTTAGTTCATAATTTATTTTACCTATGTATGCTACAACATAGGAACTTGCTTGACTGGACCATTACATACTATTTGTCATGAGTACGTATTTCCCTTTTGTATTAGTGTCCTAATAGAAGTTTTAGGTTGGCAAATTAACATTGGAACAATAACATTTTGCAGTAATAATTTTCTGAGAGTCACCTAACCTCAGATCTAATCCTTGAATAAGGTTTAGACATTTTGAGAGTTGGTACTCTTCATATTTTTATCTGTACAACCATACAAAGGAATGCTCTAATTAATGTAGTCTACTCTGTTAAATGTACATAATTTCGAATTCATTGTCACCTAATATTTTAACCTTTTCCTTAAGTACCACATCTACTCATGCACATATTTAATTCATTTCATATATACAGTCTTATTTCACCATAATAAGCATAAAAACACTAACATTCTAAGTTAAAATGAAATTAATTGGTGCATACCACTTAAGGTACACTAGGTTCCACCCAACATTTTAGCTCTCTCTCCATAGCTCCCCCCGAGCAGAGATGAAATCCTCCAGCCATAGACAACCCCTTTTCTATCCTAGATCTGTTTTTTTAAGCCTACTTTCCCATCAAACAATGTTACCGATGAAATAGGTAACCTGACCTCAAAACGGAAACTCTAGCCCAAAAAGACTCAAAAAACATGAAAAAACACCCAAAAAAAAAAAAGTGTATTCCAGAACGCACTTTGTTTTTTTTTAGGGTCAAATTTCAACATTTTATAAAATTATGCTAAAATAAAAATTGTTTCTTGAAAAAAGGATTGAAAAAACACCCTCAAAACAAAACCAGTTGACGCTGGAATAACAAAAAAAAAAATTGTGTCATATTTTTGACATTTTTAAAAATAGAAATAACATTTTTTTAATTTTTAAAATTCCAACATTAAAAAAAAACTAAAATTTAAGAAAAAAATAAATTTAAAAAATAAAAACATTTTAAAGCTTAAAATTTAAAAATATATAGGAATAAAAAAATAAAAATAAAAACAAAATAAAAATTTTAATTCAAACATTAAAAAAAACCTAAAATTTAAGAAAAAAAAAATTAAAGATTAAAATTTCAAAATATATAGAAATAAAAAAATTATAAAAACAAAAAAAATAAAAATAAATAAAAATAAAAATTATAAAATGAAAAAAATTATAAAAAATAAAATATAGAAATTAAATTTAAAAAAGAAACAGAAAATGTTTATTAAATTTTAAAAAAAACATAAAAAAATTAATTTTAAAATTTAAAATTTAATTTTAAGAAATATATTAAATTTTAATAAATTTTAAAAAAAAAAAAAATTTAAGAAAAAAACACATTATTTAAATTAAAAGTAAAAAAACTGAAAGATTAATTAAAAATAAAAAATGAAAAATAAAATACAATAAAAATATTAAATTTAAAAAAATATATATTAAAAAAACAAATAAATTTTAAAAAATAAATTAAATTTAAATTATAAAAAATAAAATATATATATATGAACTTAAATTAAAAATATATATATTAGATTTTATTAAATTTAAAAAAAAAATGTTAATATTAAAATAACAAATTAAATTTTAAAAAGAAAAATATTAAATTTTAATAAATAAATGAATAAACAAATAAATTTTGAAATAAAAGATAAATTTTAAATATAAAGAAAAAAAACCATTGTTAAAATAAAAAGTTAAAACCTTTAAAAATCAATTAAAAATGAGAAATTGAAAAAAATAAATTAAAAAATATATTTATATATTAAATAAAAATAAAATAAAAAACAAATTAATTTGAAAATATTAAGTTTAATTAAAAAAAAAAAAAAAAAATCTAATTTTAAATACACAATTTTAATTGAAATAAAAAATATATATATATAAAAATTTTATCTAGTTAAAAAAAAATAATAAAAAAATTAAAAATTAAAAAAAAAGACAATTTATTAAATTTTAAAAAATTAAATGAAAAAACTAAACATAAAATTTAATAATAATAAAAAATATGAAAAAATTTAAAAAAAAAATCAATTAAATAAAAAAAATTACAAAATTTAATAAAAATTATTAACAAAATTTAGAAAAACAAAAATTAAAACAAAAAAAAACAAAAAAAATTAAAACAAATTAAACTTCAAATATTAAAATCAAATTAAAAAAATAATTTTAAATTTTTATAATTAAAAATAAAAAATAAAAAATAAAAATCAAATTAAAAAAAAAAAAAAAATATCGTGGTGGCGCCGCCAATCGGCCTCCCGCGGCGGGAGGCCGATTCCGGGAATCAGCCCCTCCCACGGTGGGAGGGCGATTCCTGGAATCGACCCCACCCGCGGCGGGACAACGATTCCCAGAATCGGCCCCACCCGCAGCGGGAGGGCAATTCCAGGAATCGGCCCCTCTAGCCACTGGAGGGTGATTCCGGGAATTGGCCCCTCCCTTGGCGGGAGGGTGATTCTCGGAATTGGCCCCTCCCGCCGCGGGAGGGCGATTCTGGGAATTGGCCCCTCCCGCCGCGGGAGGACGATTCCCGGAATCGGCCCCTCCCGCGACGGGAGGGCGATTCCCGAAATTGGCCCCTCCAGCCACGGGAGGGCGATTCCCAGAATCTTCCCCTCCCACCTCGGGAGGGCGATTCCCAGAACCAGCCCCTCCCGTCGCGAGAGGGCGATTCCCGGAATTGGCCTCCCGCCCAGGTGGCAGCGGAGGCCACCCGCCAAGCGGCCGACCTCCGCTGCCCCCTGGGTGGGAGGCCGATTGGCGACGCCACCACGATCAAAAAATTCTTTTTATTTTTTTATTTTTTTTTAAATTCGAAAAATTTAAAATTTTTTTTTTAATTCAAATATTTTATTTTAAATTTAATTTCTTTTAATTTTTTTTTGTTTTTAAATTTAATATTTTAGATTAATTATTTTTTAAAATTTAAAATTTATTTATTAAATTTATTTATTAAATTTATTAAATTTTAATTTAATTTTTTTTTTTAATCTTTTAGTTTATTTAGTTTTTCATTTTTAAAATTTATAAATTGTTTTCATTAAAAAAAAAAAAAAACGATAAATTTATGGATATTTGTTTTTTTTAATTATTTGCAGAGTAGTTTTTTTCATTTTTTTCAATTTTTAATTAGTTTTTTTTTATTATTTTAATTTTCTTTTTCAATTTTTAAATTTTTGTTTTTTTTTTTTTAATTTAGTTTTTTTGTTAATTTTAAAATTTGTATTTTTTTCTTATTATTATTTTTTAATTTAATTTTTTAAATTTAATTTTTTTATTTTTTTGTATTTTAATTTTTTTATATAAATTTTAATTTTGTAATTTAAATTATTTTTAAATTTTATATTTAATTTTTTTGTTTTTAATTATATGGTTTTTTTTAATAACTTAGAAAAAAATGTTTTTGATGTTTTTTTTTTTTTTGTGGTTAATTTTTGTTTTTTTTCCTTTAAATTATGTGGTTTTTTTTCAAATTTTGTCATTTCTTTTGATATAATTTTCGAATATTTTTGTTTTTTTTTAATTTATTTTTGTTTAAATTTTTTATTTTTACGAGTTAATTTTGTTTTTTTTTACATTTTTATTGTTTATATATATATATATATAGTTAGCTCGTTTGTATTTCTTGACTTATGAAAATCCTACTCTAAAAAAAAAGGTTGATGCTACATGAATACGTTTCAAAATTAACATGAAAATCACGACTCTAAAAAAAAAAGTTGATGCTGTATCAATATGTTTCAAAATTAGCATGAAAATCAGTAACATTTTAAAACAAATACTCATAATTCATAAATAAAAATATTAGAGTGTCGAAAATGTGCTAAAAAAAAAAAGGAGGTGATTCTGCATCACCACTTTTCAAAATCGAGTGTTTTTTATGCTACCAAAAAAAAGTAGGTAACAGTGTGGTTACCTATTTCATCGGTAACAGGAATGCTCTAATTAATGTAGTCTACTCTGTTAAATGTACATAATTTCAAATTCTTTGTCACCTAATATTTTAATCTTTTCCTTAAGTACCACATCTACTCATGCACATATTTAATTCAGTTCATATATACAGTCTTATTTTACCATAATAAGCATAAAAACACTAACATTCTAAGTTAAAATGAAATTAATTGGTGCATACCACTTAAGGTAGACTAGGTTCCACCCAACCTTTCAGCTCTCTCTCCATAGCTCCCCCCGAGCAGAGACAAAATCCTCCAGCCATAGACAACCCCTTGTCTATCCTAGATCTGCTTATTTAAGCCTACTTTCCCATCATTGTGTTTCCTTAACTGCGTCTAATTAAATCGTGATGTTGTTTTCCTTTTTTCCCACACTTTCATTTTGTTTGTTACACAAAGTACTTTAAAGCTAGCTTTTCCTATTTCTAGCTTTATTCCACCTCTTCCCAGTAACTTCATCTTTACTGGGGTAGCTTTTTAGATTTTTATCTCCAATCTAAATTGATATATTTTATTTATTTTCTCCAAGGATTTTTGGAGAACTGAGAAATTCTTATGATCCTTATCCATCCTCGTGGATTTGGATTCTTGATCTCTAATCATTATCTAGTCTTTGCACCATTAATTCCTTTTTCATTTTATTAATTTAATTTAATAAAATAATTCCACTATTAATATTTTTCCTTGGGGTCCACTTTGACCCCTAGAGCCTTTGATTGTTTATTTTTAAAAGAAGAAAATTAGTGACATTACATATTCCCCCTCTAAAACAGAACACTGTCCTCGGTGTTACCAATTTTTATGTTAATTCCTCAACTCTAGATGAATATTCCTCCATCTCATCTTCTTGCTCCGAGCATTTTCTTCAGAGTACAAGTGCATTCACTCTACATTCACTCTGCTTACCGCTAGATTTGGAGTTTGATTTCTTCCAGCTTCAATATAAGAAGTATATTTGGAAGAATCTTTCATTCCTGCTTTCACCTGTCCACATTTCATACCAATTCATATCTGTAGTATCATATATATATATATATATATATATATATATATATATATATATATATATATATATATATATATAAGAATTAATCATGATAATATTCTGAATTTTAATAGTTTTCAATAGAGTCACCTAGTAGCAAAACCCTTGAAGTTTCATATTATTATAGTGAAATTTTAGCACAACTACTTATCATTTCATGTATTTCTGCAAGACTTCCTCCTCACGAACCCATGGTGTCATTTGAATTTCTTTGTTATTTCTCTACATGTCTTCTCACCTTGACTCATTTTATCAGAGTTGTAGAATTTCTATTACACTTAGCTTCACAAAACAAACACCTCTTAATTAGCATATTTTTTATTTCTATAAAACCAACTTTGTCATATATAGTGGTATGGCATTAAGGTTCTATTCCCTTTTCCCAGTTCATATATGTACCCCATGCACTTAATAATTGATTGATTTTGTCAATCTATTCAGATGGTGGTAAACCATGCTCAAGCTCAACTTAATACTGGTTCTTCTATTGCACAATTTTGTTGAATGTTCACTTGAGTTTTTCTTTATAAATTGTATCAATTATCATCCATCTTGAAACTTCATATCAGTTCACAATTTCTATTTTGGATACTTTGACTATTCCTATTAGTATCTGGTTTTAAGCCAACAAGATTCTAATTCAAAATAACCTCCTAATTCCGTTCTGAAATAGGGACAGTATTCAAAAATTCGGTTGAATACTTATGTTTCATTATCTCTTAGAAACCGCTTCCACCTAGAATTTTCATTACCCTTTCCTCATATCAGGTCAAACATGTCCTGCTTTAAATCTCGAATTTAAGTTTAGTCTCAAGTATTTCCTATCTAAGGACATCTATGATATTTTTCTAAAACATTTGCTGTAAAGAGGTCACATGGTTAATGTACCCTCTATTTTTTTGCAATTATCAGTTCCTCCTAATTTGAAATATCTATCAATATCTCAGTATATTGCAGTTTTTCTTGGAGTCCTTTCCTATTTACTACTGAACTCATTTATGTTTGTATCAATTATTCACTGTCAGAGTTTTCATTATTACAATACTCTTCACAATTTAAGGGACATTCCTCTTTAACACATCTAAAATCTTATTTTCTTTTCCTTTTTCAGGTTTGATGTTTATATCAACCTCATTAAGGAAAGACAAACACCTAGTTTGCTTAAAAAATTTCAATTTTTTGAACAATTTAGAGTTCAGACTTATGTGTTCTGGGATTAAAATCCCTCCCTTATTATCTTGCGGATAATGTCTCTACTTCATACAACATATTTTTCATCATCTACTCTAAGGCATACTCATGGAAATTCTATTCATTTGTCTTATGTTGTCTTCAATCATAGGCTATAATTGAGTAATCATACTATTTCTAATCCTTCTGTCCAATCCCCTGTATCACTTACTAGTTCTTGGATGGGGTCAGAGTATTAGAACCAGGAGTAGTTATTAGTTTAAGTCTTTTAACTATTCACGTTATTTTAACCCTTTTCATTCTATTCATTTTTCTCTCCTTGCTTTGGTAGAGAATAACTAATACAGGCTAAGACTAAGAATCCCTCTACCAATCTCCTCTATTATTTTTCAATATCCACGGTTGTTCTTATGGGTGAAACATTAGGAATTATTGATCAATTCATGCTCCCCTGAGTCTTTTCTCAGTCCACTAATCATCCTTTTTTTGAATTTACACGACTTAACCACTGAATTTTTATTTTTCTAAAATTCTTTTTTGCTAAGTCTATCATGTCATTTATGTTTTCTAAATTTTGCAAAATTGTAAAACAATTATGAGTTGTTCTTTATGTTCTGTTTTACTTGACATATAAAGGAGAAAAGAATTATCCATCCAATCACTTATAATTTCTAATTCATAATTTTTGTATCTGGTGCTTTATACAACTCTTCTTTAATTCTCATTTTTTTTTTGATAACTTATTGATCATCTATCTTGAGTAGAGAATATTCATTCTTTATCATCAATTTATTCAGTTTTCAGTCATCTATACCTATTATGAATGTTCCAACTTTCTTTTTGACCAATATTACCGATGCTCCCCGTAGGGATACACTTGGTCTTCCATAGTCTGTATTCAGCAACTGTTATAGCTATAGTTTTAACTCTTACAATTTTGGGGTACTCATCATGCAGGGTTCTAGAGACTGGTATAGCTCATGGTATTAAATTCATTTAAACATCAGATCTCTTAAGGGGTATATGAGGAGTTTCATCTAGAACTACCTCTTTATTTTCTCGGATGACTGATAAGTTTTATACAAGTTCCTTTTTTCAGTTTGTTGTCTTATTTCTATAGCATAAACTTGTCAGTATTATCTTGTCTTCCTTTTCAATTGTAGTGTTGAAATTTTCCCCACTGCTATTGGTTTTGGTTTTCCTTTGTATTATCACCGGTTTTCCCTCACCACAAATACCCTGTATTGTTTTCTATAAACAATTTAGAATGTCTTTTTGTTCTTTTTTTTTCTAACCAGTCCATTCCTATCAATATCGCATAGGAATTGAAAGGTGAAAAAATATAACTTTAACTCATGTTCTTTATACTTATTTACCTTTCAGAAATCTGGGGTAACTAATATGTCACTTCGTTACACAATTCCAGCTTGTTGGAGTTTTTCTTTATTTTTCTAAACTGGATCTAAGTTCATTAACCAGAACAGGTTGTTTATCATTCATACCTTTAAATTTATTTTCAATTTTCTCCAGCCACTTTTTCCTACAACAGATTTTATACTTCTACTGATAAAAGGTTTATAATTTTCAATTATTTATAACTCTCTTGGTCAATTTCTGTTTCTAGAAGTATTTAATCGATGATAATTGGTTTAGCATCCTTAATTTCTATTTTATTATCATTAATTATATCCTTCAAGTATATACTTTGAACTTTGAAGGAGATTCTACTCAATTCATAGTCCTTCCATTCACACTTTTGATCATTCTCTTCTGTACCTATTACAATTAAGTTAAATTTATAATTCACTTAGTAGATTTTAGATTAATGTTTTCCAAATTTTAGGAGACAAAATTCTTCATCCTTCTTCTTATAACTAGTAGGTAGTAAGTTTTCTCATTTGTTTTCCTCCCACTATGAGATATCCTTACCATGAAATTTGTAAACAGCCAACCCGACTTTCAAGTTTCTTTCATACTCACACTTGAAAATACTTTACCATGTTTAGAAGCCAAGCTTCTGTATCTTCCTCCTCCTCTCCATCATAGGCTTAATTTTTCGAAATTCACGCTGTAATTCCTTGTTCCTTATAGACTGTTGTCTAAAGGCTTCATCCTCCTCAGATTCTTCTGAGTGGTTTTTCAGTTGCATCATTTCTCTTTGCATATGATGCATCATAGCCATAAATGGCACATTAGAATCTGATGGATTTTCTTCACCACCTGGATCTCCATAAAGCTCATCCCCTTTACTCATGGTTTGCAGTTGTATGGTTCTGCACTGTTTCATTGTACATAAAAGTATACATTAGTGAAATATTAATTTAATAAACAATTTATAGCAACAAAAAAAATTTCTGGTGTGAGCACACATCATGGCCCAGTGTTTTAACATGGGCTCTAAAACCATTTGTAACATCTCGATTTTGATTTTTTTTTTCTAATTATGGAGCTAACACTAATTTCCTCCTATGGATAGAATATTGTTCGTCACATTCTAATGTACTTCTGCCATCAAAAATTTACTTTGCTGTACAGTTACATCTCTCAATTTTATTCATATACTAGTTGAACTAACACTAATTATACCTTTTCAATGAAATGGTACATTTAGGAATTCATCCCTAATTTATTTCATCTGAAATTTTGTATAGAAATAGCTAACTCTTAACTCTTAATAACAATTTCCACATTCATGTCAATGACTCAGACATTTTATAAAACTAACTCCCCTCAACTCTATATTCCCTATTTAGATTTACCTTAAAAGCTATCACACACACACACACACACACACATATATATATATATATATATGTTCTAACACACATATATACTTAATTACACACAGTCCACTTTGACTATAATAGTACCAATTATCACTATAGTTTAGCTTTGCTTTTGAAAGTTGTTATTCACAAGAAATCTTGGACACACACACACACACACACATACATATATATATAACCGAATCCACCTTGGATCGAATTCTTTCTATAAGACATTAAAATTTTATAACTTTACAATATTTCCACAAACCTTACAAAGAGTCGTCATCATGATGACATGTATTTAATTCGACTTCGTTTTTAAATCACTTCTCAATGTATAATGTGCATGTATCAACTTTGATAACTATGGAGACTTGGTGTTCATGCGTTTCCATTCGTATGGCTAATGATATTCGAATTTTCCCCTAACTTGTCTTATCACACATACTAACTCAATTATTAGAAATTCCATGTTACTCCTAATTAAACTCACCAATCCTATTGCATTCATTGTGGATAGGTATGGTTTAATTATCTCTATCCGATTCCAACCACCACTGTAGGAGATATTCATCGAGATTCTTGACATTTAAGACAAGTACTCAGTCACATGGCTTGTCTGACCATTGATTTAATCCTCTAATCCACGGATAAATCTTCAGACCACCAGACCTGTTACACATGGAGGGTTTGGACTGAACCGAACTTAGGGTTTGAGCTCCGATAATAAGTTTCATTTTTTTGTTTGAGAGAATTCATTTTCGAGTTCTCTGTTGGCAACCGCCCTCTGTCTCATTTGTGCATTTCGTTTTCTGGTGGCCATTGGTATCTCGACTTGTTAAGTCCCTATATTACTAGTATAGTCCCTTATTGTTTTTACTGTAAACCCCTTATTATTATTGTTGTACCCCTGTAACCCCCATATTGTTATTATTGTGCCCTTACATTATTATTGTTAGGTCGGCTAGGACTACATTGTGGCCCCACTAGGATTACATTGTGGCCCCATGGACTCCTATATATAGATAGGAGTTTTTGTCATTTGTATCATCCAATAATTGTTGATTCATGTAATGTATTGGAGGTTTCCCCCTCAAAGTGGCTTATTTCTAAGCCATTGATATCTCTTTTCTTCTATTTTTGGAGCTAGTTTCACAACATTTGATATCAAAGCTTTGGATTCTAGGGTTTCTCTACTCCAAATAGGTTATCATGGCATTTTTGCTATAAATTTTTTTCTACGAAGGTTAAGAAACTGAAATGTTTAGGGTTCGAAGCCGAAATCCTGAGGAAAATCATCGCAAAATTTCAGAGCTTGGTTCGCAACATTTTCGGAGATATGATTTGTGCAAGTTAGGTCATTTTGCAGGCTCCTGAATTTAACCTAAACAGGTCAATGTGTTATTTTCATAATAACATTTTTTCTACGAAGGTTCAGAAGCTGAAATTTTTAGAGTGTGAAGCGACAATCCTGAGGAAAATTGTTGAAAAATTTGAGATATTGGTTCACAATATTTTCGGCGATATGATCTGTGGAAGTTAGGGCTTTTTGAGGCTTGTCAATTTCATCTCAAAGAGGTGATTGTGGGAAAAGCTTCATAACTCTCTCTCTGAGCATCGGATTGGAATTTTGTAGAAAGTGGCCATAAGTACGCGGACTATTGTTTCTTTTCTATCAATTTCATAGCCAAAGGAGGAAACAATTACACGTGGCAAGTCGTACAAGTTCACTCTATTGAACTAGTCCATAATTAGGTCATCGTAGGAGATTGAGCACAAATTTGTCTCCAAGAATCCAAATTAGGTTAGACCTGTGGCATTAGAAAGAGAATTAAGAGGGCTATTGTAGCCCCAAATTTTAGATATTGAAGATTTTAAATCACAGAGATAATTTAGTTTCAATATCGAGCTCCTCAAAAGCAAGAAAAGGGTGTGTATTTGGTTTTTAAAATTGCATAACGTTGGTTTGAAAGAGAAGTTTGAAGTGATTCCAAAGGCGTGTTTTAGAATTTTTATCAGTATTGGGCTCTATAATGCCTCCAAAAGATAATTCCATACCCATTAAGCCCTCAAAAAGCTATATTATGACGGATGAAGAGGAAGAATTGTAGTATGAGATATCAAAATTACGGTACGAATTGCAACAAATTTCAATATTACGAAGAGAAACTAAAGATGAAATAGATGGTTTAAAATGAGAAATGGAGGCTAAGTTGGATGGTTTCAAGGATCAAATGAAATCTAATATGGATGATAAAGTAGTGGAAGATCACATCGAGCATCAACAACAAGTTCTCCAACTCTCAAAGGGTAACGTAATTTTGGTACATAATCAAATGAAACAACAAGAATATGAACATCACATCGAAAGCAGTTATGAAGCAGTCACAAAAACAAGAACTTGTCAAGTACGATCAATTTCAAAGTATCTCAGCAAGTGGAAGAACTTTCTTGCAGAATTTTCCACATGGGAGGATGAGAATTTTATACAGAAGCATCAAGAAATAATCAAGCATTGAGGACAACACTTGTTTGAAGGAGAGAGGCATGTTAAGTCCCTATATTACTAGTATAGTCCCTTATTATTGTTAGTGTAAACCCGTTATTTTTATTTTTGTACCCCTGTAACCCCCATATTTTTATTATTGTGCCCTTACATTATTATTGTTAGGTCGGTTAGGACTACATTGTGGCCCCACTAGGATTACATTGTGGCACCATTGACTCCTATATATAGATAGGAGGTTTTCTCATTTGTATCATCCAAGAATTGTTCATTCATGTAATTTATTGGAGGTTGCCCCCTCGAAGTGGCTTATTTCTAAGGTGTTGATATCTCTTTTCTTCTATTTTTGGAGTTGGTTTCACAACACGACTTCCCAGCTCATGATATGTTGGGAGATTTTATAATGGCACGCAATGATTTAATCTGTGTTTTATACATAGAGAGGAGTTCCCATTCTCCGTATCTCTAACACAAGTAATACTTACTCATTTCACAGTTTTTCAATTTCAACAAGAACTTATAATTCATTTATTTGTGCGAGGGAAAAGTTTCTCTGGTCACTTTAAAGCTATGCTCCTATTTCCACATAGATTTTTTCACTTGTAGCTCTCTTCAGCTACGCCACATCATTTTTTGTTTCTGATTTATTGGAAATGGATTATGATTAAGTTCTTCATTTCGTATTTACAGTTATTGAGTTTTCCCATTTTTTCTAGCATGCTCTTTTCCCTCTTGACAGGAATGCGATTGTATCTCCCCACCACAACTAGGACTTGCTTTGGCCATGTTTTGTCAAAATCCTTTCGTTCTAGGTATTTGTTTGAACCATTCTATAGTCTACATTGTCACTATTTTACAAACTATCCCTATACTATGTTGCTACGCTTCAATGGAGAACTACTGGTACAATATACATGTATAACTCTCGGTGGATGAATATTTCCTTACCGGTGTAGGTGTTTGGCTACGTTTTTATTTAAGATTATTTTGTAGAAGTTTTAGTATGAGGAAGTCCCTCTTGAACATTCCCTTCTCTATGCATATTCAAACACACATTTATATTTCTTAGACAATAAAATTTAGGCGTGTTACCATTATGATACATAAACTGGTACATAATTCGTATTAGGATGACATTAAGGATACGTATTAATAGATACAATAAATGTTATGCATGTTAATGTGTGTTATTTGTCACATATTTATATATATATAATTTTAAAATTTATAAAATTTATGATATTTGTCAAGATATGATATCTCATTTTTCTACAATCTGGAATAGAATTTTAGAATTAATAGAATTTGCAGGTTCGTAAAATCTGACTATTCATTTGAGGTTTTCATATGATACTAAGGATCCTTAATTCCTTAAGGCATAATTCCTTGTCTTGCTGGTATAATTTCAAGTTAGTATCATCTCGGAAATGAAATGATTTTCTATTTGGATAGATCCAGTTTAAAACCTTTTTACCGATAGTTTTTTGTAATTCATGGATTCCTCAGATGGGTTCATGTTCATCCTCTCATCATTTCATAACTATTTGTAGGTCAACTCGATTAGAGTTCCACTCCAGTCATACTAATCATATCTTTTAAATATTTAGTTTTGACCTACTGCCAGAATAATACTACTCTCCTTGAGTCAAATGTATATTAATAGTACTCATAATATTCTGGTATAACAATTTTAATTTAACTATATTGGTTTTGAAATGTTAGTTAGTACTTCTCAGCAATGACCCATTCACTCATTTTCATTGCAGATTGAACATATTACATTCATCTCGAAGGTAATCATTTACCTCTTTTTTATTTTAAAACCTATTATTACTTATGGTTACCTTTATGACCTTGAACCAGAACTAACTTATGGTTCAGTATTTTGCAGGTATAAATCACCTATTTCTGGATTGGTATACGTCTACTAATATTTTCTATTCGATCATAAATTGTGAACTGTTTTTATCCAGTTTGGTTCAGTAATCTGCTTTGGAGTTTTCTGATAGACTATTCTATCATAGTTACATATCTAGTTTAGTCTATTTTGTATGAGACGGAATTATCTTTCCATATAATTTAATTATACCCATTTGGGTATATGAACTGTGAAATTATTGGGATATAAATCCTTAACTTATATAACTCTGAAGTGTTTGTAAAAAACCTATTTCATCTCTAATGGATTTCTATTTATAGTTCAGAAGTACAACTTTACTTAAAAACCAAAATTCAGAGTTGTACCAATTTCCAAGTTCCTTCTTGCGACTTATTATTATTATAATCACAATGCTAGTACTTTATTTCTCAGTTCTAGTACTTCTAGTACTGCTGGGACTTGCTTCTATGGTTAAGTTTAGTACACATTGTTCCACCTATTTACTTTCCTTCTACATTAATTGGTAAATATAATTTCATGCAATTTCTATGAAAGTAATATAATTCAAAACTAAATTCTGAATTCATCCTCAATGGATAATTCCATTTCTATCTAGTATATTTTAGTTCATAATTTATTTTGCCTATGTATGCTACAACATAGGAACTTTCTTGACTGTACCATTACATACTATTTTTCATGCGTATGTATTTCCCTTCTGTATTGGTGTCCTAATAGAAGTTTCGGTTTTTCAAATTAACATTTGAACTATAAAAAATTTCAGTAATAATTTTCTGAGAGTCACCTAACCTCAGATCTAATCCTTCAATAAGGTCTAGACATTCTGAGAGTTGGTAGTCATGAGATTTTTATTTGTACAACCATATTGAGGACTACTCTAATTAATGTATTCTACTATGTTAAATTTATAGAATTTCAAATTCTTTGTCACCTAGTATTTTAACATTTTCCTTGAGTACCACATCTACTCATGCAAAGATTTAATTCAGTTCATATATACAATCTTATTTCACCATAATAATAATAACAACACTAAAATTCTAAGTTAAAATGAAATTAACTGTTGCATAACACTTAAGGTAGACTAAGTTCCACCCAACCTTTGAGCTCTCTCTCCATAGCTCCTCCTGAGCAGAGATCAAATCCTCCAGCCATAGACAGCCCCTTGTCTATCTCGGATCTTCTTATTTAAGCCTGATTTCCCATCAACTTGTTTCATTAACTGCGTCCAATTCAATAAAGATGTTGTTTTCCTTTTTTCGCAGGCTTTCCATTTGTTTGTTCCACGAAAGTAATTTAATGCTAAATTTTCTTCTTTGTATCTTTATTCCACCTCTTCCCAGTAACTTCCTCTTTATTGAGGTAGTTTTTTAGATTTTTATCTCCAATCTAAATTGCAAGATTTTGTTTATTTTCTCCAAGGATTTTTGGAGACCTTGGAAAGTCTTATGATCCTTGTCTATCCTCATGGATTTGGATTCTTGATCACTAATCATTATCTAGTCTTTGAACCATTAATTCCTTTTTCATTTGATTAATTTAATTTAATAAAATAATTCCACTATAAATATTTTTCCTTGGGGTCCACTTTAACCCCTAGAGTCTTTGACTGCCTATTTTTAAAAGGAGAAAATTAGGGACATTACAGTGGTATACTTCTAGCCAAATGACTTGAATTCATGAGATGGGTAGTAGTATTGTATATTATGTGATATCTGACACCCTTGATTTCAACCGTATTGCAAACTTTGAAGTGCTAAATGATCATGAACCTAAGTGTCACCAAAGACCTATGTACCTAACTCTTGATCTTGTTCTACATACCAACCACATGCAAGAGATCTATGAGAGTCAAGTGAACACCTATTTTGATAGAAGTAACATAGGTATCTTCTTAAAGGATTTATAGAGGCATTTTGGCTCTCTAAAATATAATACTATCATTGATCAAATATAATACAATATTAATACAACCCTTTCCACCACCATTAATATATTCTCTATCAAGGTGTCATATAAAAGGAATAGTAGAACTTCAAACCCTTGGTATGATAAGGACTATAAAATTTCCAGAAAATTGATTAGAGATGTTCCTAACAAAACTATTAAGATGATAAACAAACTTATATACAAAAATCTTATAAAAATGAATAAAATGTCCTATATTAATAAGAGACAAGAGCATCTTCTTCACCTTTTCAAGCCTCAACCCATAAGATTTTGGGGAAATGTACTTTCTCCTAGAACTAAAATCAATGATTCAATCCCCTTAGAGAACTAGGATATGTATCTTACGAAGTTTTATGACTCTCTGGTCACCATGGATATTGATTTAAAAACTCCTATAAAGGTGGATATATTTTCTTTGGAAGACGCAAAGTTCAGAAATAAGAAACTTGCTAATGGGAAAGATGGGGACATTGAAGGATACCAAGCTAAAATTTTCAAAATGGGAATGTCTATCCTCATCCCCCATATCCACAAACTTCTCGGTTTGGTGGTAAAGCACGACTTTCGTAATATTTAGATGCAAATCTTTATTGTTCTTGTCTTTAAAAGTGGAGAAAAATGTTCCATCTAACTATAGAACCATTATGATTATCTATAATTTAGGAAAACTGTATGGTCTCAAATTGGAGAAGAATATTATGCCTAGCTTAAAATACATCATAAAATAGCTAAAGAGAAAGTTGATTCTAGGAGACATCACTCAACTATTGATCATGTTGTCACACTTAGGAACATTGCTAAGGAGTGTCACAATAGTAAAAATGACCTATTTTTCTAGTTTCTTGACTTTATAAAATCTTTCAATATTGTTCCTTGGGATAAGCTATGGAAAATACTTGAAGAAATAATGGTTCCTTCGAGGTTAATAATTGTTGTAATTCAAATATACGAGAATGTTGATTCCAAACTTAAAATAAACGATGGGTGGAATAAAGAAATTAAATGCAATATTGGGATTAAGTAGAGGTGTCCCATATCACCCACCCCTTTTGGCATTTATACCAATAAGCTAAAAGAGTGTTTGGAAACTGCAAGTAGCAATGGACCCGAGCTCACTTGTATGGTCATTACTCTTCTCCTTTATGCTAATGATGTCATTCTTTTAGCCATAAGCTATGTTGATCTCAACATGCAACTTGATACCCTCCATGATTACTCCACTCTAGGACAAGTATAACAATTAATACCTACAAGACTAATATCATTATAATTAAATCCAAAAATATCGACCATGGTAGTTTCTTCTATGATAATAGTTACTTAGAGCACGTTTCTTCCTACAAATATTTAGGTATTTATATTCATCATCATCATAACTAAAATTATAGCATTGAAAAAAGGATTATAGGAGGCTGGAAAGGTTAGTATGAGTTGGAAAAAAATTGTAAGTTGGTTTATCTATGGATTTGGAGTAAAAAAAGGATTCTCTTTATCACTCTTGTCACCCATGTTATTTTATATGTATCTAAGTTTTGGGGTTATATTATATCCATAGATTCATGGAGGAAGATTGAGATGACTCAAAAGTAGTATATAATCTACAACCTAAATATTTAAGGAAATATTTCCTATCCTATCCTCCTGATTGAAGCCAACTTTACCCCATTTAAAGCATGGCTATGTTTAGGTACTTGATATACAAGAATTATTTTTCCATCATGGAAGCCAAGAGGTTTCCAAAAATTTCTTCCAACTCTTGCCAAAGCCCCCACATCTGTCTTTAGAGTGGGTGGCATAACAATGCCCAGTCTTGGCTCGACCATTAGGGAATAAAGGAGGAGACCATATTTCCAGGGAATAAGGATACTATAAAAAAATACTATTACCTCCAAATATAAGGATAACTTGTGTGATTATAAGGAGGTAGAGGGGAAAATTAAGCTAAAGTATTACAAGGATGAGATCAGCCCCACCCTTGCTAACCCAAATTATCTCTATATCTTGTCTAGTACTAAGAATATAATGAACATTGCAAATATTATAACTAATTCTCATGAGCTTCATAGTGAAGCCACGTGTTGGAGTGTACTAAAAGCACCTAGAGATGAAAGAAACTTCCAAATTCGCCATACTAAGAGGGTTGAATATAAAAGCACCCTGAGATGAAAGAAACTTCCAAATTTTCCATGCTAAGAGGGTTGAAGATGAAAAAATGTTCTCTTAGATTACCCAACTCTTACCTACATCCATTCTCATTTCCAAAACATTTATCACACATCCAACCTCCATGACTTGTTAAGTCAACAAAACTATATTGATCTTGGAGTGTTTCTTTCCCTTCTTTTTGATCATATACATAAAATAATACAGAGTCACAATTAATCCCTTATTAAGGCTAGATAGACCAATTTGGTCTTAGTGGACATTAATCATCATCATCATAATCATCATATTCTTTTAATTATATAGTTTGTTATTATTTATTTTCATATTTTAGTATTCTTCTATTATTCCATTTCATTTAATCTTCCCCATAAATGTTTATTACCTTTGAGGATTATTATATTTAATTAAAACATATTTCTATTTATTTATTTAGATACTATAGTTTATTAATATTTATTTTTTTATGTTAGAATTTATTGTTATTGACAATAGTTTTTTTTGTTTTTTTGCTCTTATCCTTTATTATTCATTTTCAATAAGTTTTGGAGAAATTCCTTATTACCTTATTATTTTAGATTCTATAAATTATTAGTAAATATATATTAGTTATTTTTTCAGTTTCCTTGTTAATTATATATAGAGAGGGTGGAGATTTGCTGTAACATACAAGAGTCTACACCATATAAAAAAAAAATTACATTGCTTAATTGTTAACTCTAATTACTCTTACATCTTATTTAATTGTTACATTAGCATAGCACTAACCATCATATGCACAACATACAACAGTACAACATTTAAGTTTCATATAATATGAATATGCTTTACAACTGTAAAACAATCAAGTTTGATATAAGACATATTATAATCAAAATTTACTAACACTACAAGGAAAAGACCCTCTAGCAGAGGTTATAAAGGAGGTTTTTAATGTTATAAAATTCGCCAAAATTGTCAAAAAAACATATGCTACCACATTTGTTTATGCTTACGGAGGTTTTGGAAGAGATTTTAATGGAAATTCAGCACAACCAAAAACAAATGGACGGCCAGAGGTTATTACGGATGTTTTTTTCATGAGTGCGCTAATCAGGATTTAATGCACCGGTGTGTACATGTGGACGGTGCCCTGGGGTGGTCTAAGGAGAATGCACTGGGCCGTTAAGATATAAAACAACACCGGGCATACTGTTGGTGATACAATACACCGGGCAGTTATATTTGGTCTTGGGAATTGAGCGGTGCCCATAGGTCATATCAACGTGCTGGTGCGTAGAATTATAGAAACACACCGGTGCATCCCTTCACACAAATGCATCAAGCATTATAATTGGTATCGGTATTCGTGCAGTGCACGTATGTCATACAAATACACCAGTGCGTATAGACTCTTAAACGCCCCAGTGCGCAGTATCACACAAATGCACGGAGATTTATAATTGGTATCGATATTCGTGCGGTGCCCATCAGTTGTCTAAATGCACCGGTGCGTATAGACACAAAAACACCTCGATGCATAGTATCACACAAACGCACTGAGATTTATAATTTATATCTGTATTTGTGTGGTGCTAATAGGTTGTAAAAAGGCACCAGTGCGTAGATAGACATAAACGCACTGGAGAGCCGTACTGCACAAACGCCTCGATATTTTCAACTGGTTTTGGTATTTGTGCAGTGCCCATAGGTCGTAAAAATGCACTGGGGCACTTAAGAATACAAGTGCACTGGTGTAAGTATACACACACCGGTTTTCACTTTGTATTTTTTAGAAACATCGACCTGTGACAGTGCAATTATTATGATTTTTTAAAATGCATTATTCATCAAAAGTCGACATATCTTATAACAATATTCATGTTAATAAATTTTTTATTAATGCACTTGAATGTGATGTTTGGAGTAATTTGTTATATCATATCAAAACTATTGTAGTTTTTTAAAATTCATTATTCATCAAAAGTCGACACATATATATCTTATAACAATATTCATATGAATTAAATTTTTATTAGTGCAGTTGAGAACGCCAACGGAGAATGCAATAGCGACAATAGAGAACACAATAGAATAAATTAGAACATTTTTATTATATGTATATAAGACATTCTTTGTCATACAAAATGGGAAAGTTATTGGTATCCCTCTATCTTTCAATTGGGACACTATGTCCATTACATTAGAGAAAATGTCTGATTTCACAAACATTTTTTCAAAAAATAAAATGCCTTGCTTTTATATCCAAACATAGTGATCATCATTCTTCGCTTGAACTGCTGTCACTGCTAGAGCTACTTCCATGACTTGGGTTATTTTCAGAAATGTTTTGTTCACGGTGTTGATTGTTTTCTTCTTCTTCTTCACCTTCCATCTAGAAACATAAAAATAAATTGTAATGAGTGTATATACATTGGTGAGAATAATGAAAATTGCAATATTAAATAATATACATATATGTAAATTGAAAAGAGATGACGTGCCAATGCAACAATTGACTCATAAACTATACACATTCTTTCAAAACCATGTAACATTCCATATTTCAAGATTTGATATGTTGGCGCAGTGCCATACTTTGTTTCCTGCAAGTTATATACCCCATAAAAAATCATATATTTAATATAAAAGATTTATTTTTTCTATTAATTATAGGTGGAGCTAAGTAAAACAACATCGATAGATGCTTACAAATTCCATAATTAAGTTCTGATATGCCAACATATACGCACAACCCATATTTAACCCAATTTCAATCAATTCCTTTGATGATTCTTCTTTGTATGTTAGCACCTCTTTGAAGACATTCAATGATGATTTTTCTAAAACAACTTAAAAAATACAAAAATGAAATCTAGTTAAGTTGTTATAAGGAAGTAACAATTACTCACAAAATTAGATATCAATCCTTTTCTTCCTTGTCGTCTTGTTTTATGTGTTGAATGGGTTCCATTTTATTTTCTTTTATACAAGAAAATACCTTAAAATTAATATTTAATGTTGAATTGTTTATTTATTTTACCTAATGATTGGAAAAATCAATGATTACATATTACATTTGAAGCAAGTTGTTGTTGAGATGGCTCCTCCAGCGATGCAATTTTTTCCATTTCTTTGACCATCTCCTTGTACACCTTTTTGGACATTTCTACTGCCATATTTCTGATATCAGCTCCTTCATCTTTTGATATTTTCATAATCTTCCTGAAAATGTAACATGACAATAAACTATTTAATTTTTATATTGATATATGAAAAGTAAGTATAACAAAAGTGATATTTATAAACAATTCTAGACAAACATCTAAAGGAAGATTACTTTTTCATTCCTTTTTTTTTTTTTTGTACGTTTTTGCTATTAAAAGTCTGACATGTCTTATTGACCAATTCTCTGGAAACTCTTCCTATAGTTTACATAAAATTTGGTTCTTGGAATCATTGGATTGATTTTTGTATTGTAAGTGGAAATAACGTCTATACATTCGTTCCATTAGATACCTCAAACTTTTGTAAAAGCTTTTCCCCCTTTCGTTAACCTCCAACACCACTCCAAATGAGCTAAGGCCCAATTCATTTTCATTTGCATGTTCTTTTCTTTTGCTTTATTAGAACAACATTCCTTTTCTAAGTTGTTGGTCCCTGTAGAAAATTAAAAAGATGTGAATTAATAGAAATTTTCACACATGTTATCTAATAATTTTAATTATATTATTGATTGAAACTAAAAAAAGAAACTCATATTGGATCGATAGTATTTTTTCCTTCACCTGATTCATCCTTTTGAATTTTTTCCATCAAGATCTTACGCTTTTCTGGTCCTAGATTAGAAATAATATTATCGAGCTTCGTCATTTTGTGGCTCTACATGATACATAGTAAACAATACATATTAGTTAAACTTACATATAGTTCAAAAACAATTGTTTTGTAAAAAAATTACAAAGAACTTGTCTTTTTTGCTTTTCTTGTTGTGTTATCAGTATTTTTGTTACTTGATCTCTTCTCACTCATTTCTTTATCAATCTCAAACATATACCATATCATTCAATAATATATTTATAAATAAATTGTCAACTTTTCAAAAAAACCAGTGCACCATTCATGGTTTACGCACCAACTCTGATGCGTGTCTCTCCTCCAAACGCACCGCCATAACAGTATAATAGATCGTACGGTGCTCTATGTCAACAAGGAGCACTAGTGTGTTACATTTCGATGACCACACTAGTTAACCATGATAAAATAATAAAAATTGTACAGTGTTAGTTTTTTAGCAGAAATCGGTGCCATATTTTGCGTATGGCACACCGATTTTAAAAAAAAAAATTATCACATTACATTTTGCGGTGTGCTTGTAAAATAAATAGCCCCGGTGCACTACGTACTCCAGGCACAGCGATAAAAAAAAATCTCTTTTTTTTTAAATTCATGCCAGGGCCCACATGGATTGAGATTCTATTATGCTAATCGTCCCGTCGGTTGGATGTCTTAGGTCTATATTTTGAAATACAAACCCTATAAATCTAAATTGAAAAGCCTTAATTCTGAAACCACAAAAAGAAGAAGAAGAAAAGGGAGAAACAAAAATAATGTAAGTTTTGTATCTTTTTATTTTATTTTTTTTGAAACAGAACGTTCGCGATGTGCCATAATGAAATAGTGCATCGACTGCATATTTTCCAAATGGCGCACTGAAAAAAAAAAAAAATTCTAATTTTTCTCTCATGGTACTTGTGCGGTGCACTGGGAGAACAAAGCGCACTGGTGCAGTATTCCGCACAGGGCACACCAACATATTTTTTTTTTTTTTTTTTTTTTTTTTTTTTTTTTTTAACGCAAGGTCCGACATGGATTGGGATCAGACTATGCAGGTCCTCCCGTTGGTTGGATGTCTTAGGCTTATATTTAGCAATACAAACCCTATAAATATAAATTGAAAAGTCATAATTCTGAAATCATAGAAATTGGGAGAAGAAAGGGTAGAAACAAAAAGAATGTAGGGTTTGTTTCTAAAATGGTTTTTTTTTTTAAACAGCAAGTTTGCAATGCGCCATAATGAAATAGTGCACCGGTGCCATATGTTACATATGGAAACCAATAAAAACATTCTTTTTTATCACTGTACTTTCGCGGTGCGCTGCTATAACCGAGCGCATCGATGCGCTATGTTACGCAGGATGCACTAATGAAAAAAAAAAGTCTATTTTTTTAAGATTGACACAAGGGCTGACATGGATTGGGATCCGATTTTGTATGTCCTCCTATTGGTTGGATGTCTTGGAATTATATTTAGTAATACAAATCCTATAAATATAAATTGAAAAGCCCTAATTCTGAAATCACAGAAAGTGGGAGAAGAAAGGGCAGAAACAAATAATGTAGGGTTTGTTTCTTAAGTGATTTTTTTTGCAAAACAACATGTTTGCGGTACACCATAATATAATAATGCACTGATGACATGTGTTACATATGGCGCACTGATAAAAACATTTTTTATTTTTTTCACTGTACTTTCACGGTGCGCTGCTATAACAAAGCGCACTGGTGCGCTCTATTACACAGGGCACACCGACAAAAAAAAATCTATATTTTTTTAAGATTGACGGAAGGGCCAACATGGATTCGGATCCGAATATGCAAGCTGTCCCATGGGTTGGATGTCTTATGACAATACAAACCCTATAAATCTAAATTGAAAATAAAGAGGGAGAAGAAAGGGCAGAAACAAAAAGAATCTAGGGTTTTGTTTGTAAAAATGGATTTCTTTTTTATTTTTGTTTCTAAAAACTATAGAAAAGGGAAAAAAAACTGCAGAAAAAAAAAGTTAAAAAAACAATAAGGTTTTATTTTGTTATTTTACTTCATATAAAAAACTACAGAAAAAATTAAAAATAAACAATAGACTTAGATTTCTTATTTTACTGCATAAAAAAAACTGCAGAAAAAAGCACAAAAAAGTAATAAACTTACTCATATCGTTTGGAATTCTATGGTACAGGGTTTGACTAACTAGAGGTTTGGAATTCTGATTGTCTAAATAATTCTATTTGAACGTATTTCCCTGCTCCACAGTGCTCTCATGCTCTGTTTTCTCCAGGTATATATCCTGCAAATATCTGACAGAAATTTTTGGCAAAAATAGTGAAATAATTAAAAGTGTTTATTATTTAAAGAAATGTTTTATGAAATTAGATTTTTGAAAATATTTTTCCGCCCATTTTTCAATTTACCGCTTTATTTTCACTTAAAGAAAATAGGGTTACGCTTTTTTTATTTGTGGTTATTCGTTTACTGATGCATCCTTTAATTTAACCGCACCGGTGCGTCTTTTTATAAAACGGCACTGGTGCGCAAAATAAAAAACTCATTGGTGTGGTTATCTGTACATTACGCACTGGAATGACATTGATGTTTGTGCACCAAAATTTATTTTTGTTTTGATCAAATTCAAGGAGAAAATATCATATATTATATGGAATGGCAAATTCTTCAAAATCCAGTTCGTTCCATAATATTTCTCAAAGTCCATCACGGAGTTCTCCCTATCCATGTGGAGACGTAATATTTACTTGAAATTTGTTTTATTTTTTCACTATCTAATTGAATTTATATATGTTTTTTATCCATGCAGTCAATCACGCACAACTTAATTAAATTTATAATGTATACAAATTTGTAGGTTCATGCAGATTCATCATCAATTTCAGATGTAAAAAATATTCAAACTGCTCCAAAACATCAGAAGTTCTTATCAAGAGCTGCATACCATAAGGCGCATTTGGTAGATGAAAATGGATAGCCACTTCACCCTGCCAATTGTAACAATATTGCATCTTCTAGCCACAATCCCGGGACAATGATGGTAATTATAATTATAATTGTTTCGTATATATATATTGATCAATATGTAATTATTTCAACATCAAACCAATTTATAATCATGCAATATTGTCAACATGGTTACTTATTGATATCATATATTTTGTACCAATCATGTTCAATTTTTTTTTTTTAATTATTACGATTCTAGTGATGATGAACGACCTACCTACCATCTTTCGTTGCACCCCACGACAATTTAAAATCAAGAGAAGATTGAATTAAGAGAAAAAATTATAGAGGAATGATACCAAGAATGGTTGAATCAACCACCGATTAAATTCTTGCTACGTCCAGATTCACCAATTAGGAATGATTACTGAAATACTAGTTATTCACAAGATGGAAATGGAGGCAATCAAATAGAGGTTGGTATGGATGATTACTTAAGGGATATGACTGCCATGGAGACAATTTTGTTAGATGCATTCCAAAATGATGATTAGCTAGGGGATTATGCTCATATCGCTGACAACTTTTTCGAAAGCCTTAAATTTGCTTCCACCACCCCTCTCTTTGGACCTGGCAGTCAATCAAAGTCTACCCAGTTGGGGACAACAATGTTACTGTACAACTTGAAAGAAATGTTTGGCTTGTTGAATGCATGTTTCTCAGAAATTTTGAGGTAAGTTACCACAAAGTACTCCCCTTATATAAATTTGAAATATAATCAGTACACTGCAATGAACATTACAAATCTTAAAATTTATGAACTTTAATAATTATATCGAAATTAATGTACATTTAATATTAATTTATTTTTCCATGATCACCAACTACATGTTATTCAAAGATAAGGTTCTTCCTAGTGATAATGTCTTGCCCGGTAGCTGCGAAGAGGCAAAGAAATTGTTGAAAATGTTGGGTGTTGAGTACATATCATATCATGCATGTCCAAATGATTGTATTCTATATAGATAAGAATATGTAGAAAAAGATAAATAAAAAAAGAAGGGTAAATCATGTACTGGTCCTCCTTTTAAAATATTGAGGCACATGCCTATAATCCCAAGGATTCAAAAGATCTTTCGTTGCAAATATTAGCTATGTTGCAGGGATGGCATGCCTCACACAGAAGTGAGTTGGGAGTTATGTGAATCCCAACTGATTCAATAGCCATGAAGCATATAGAGGATACATGGCCTGAAAAATTCAAGAATGAAGTACGAAGTCTACGACTCAACATAGCCATGGATGGCGTCATCCCATATTCCCTCAAAAACACCAAATATTCTATTTGGCCTATAGTAGTGATCAATAACAATATCCCCCCATGGTTGTTCGTGAAGAATGAACATCTTATGTTGGATTTCATAGTCCCTAGTAAAAGACAAGTGAAGAATATGGATGTCTACTTACAACCATTGGTAGATGAATTGAAGGAATTATGGGATGGGATAAATTTATACGATGTATTAAAACCCATCATAGCAAAGAGGTGTTTTACGTTGTATGGCATATGTGCTTACACGACACATGATTATCCAAGCTTAGGAGTTTTCTCTGGTAAATTACATGTTTAATTTATTGTTTTGTTTATATATAATGTAACAATATTCTTTCACATACTAGTTATTTAATTCGTTTTAATAATATTTGTTCTAATATTCATGATATTCTTTAACGTGCCATGCATATTAATTAATATATACAAATATAATCTCACAGGTCTTGTAACAAAGGGGTATTTTGGATGTAAATGTTGTGGACCTTCTTTGAAAGCTAGATGGTCCAAGGACCTACGAAAGCCAGTGTATGATTGCTCTAGGATATTCCTACCAGAACAACACCCTTACAGAAGACAAACATCTGCTTTCAATGGTAAATGAGAGAGAACCCAAAGGCCTCTAATAATGACACCAGCTGAATGGCTTAGAGAATATGAGAGAGAGAAGGAGAAGGAGTTCATAGAAATGTTCGTTTGAAATGGGGAGCCTAAGTTCAATGATCCAGATTTCTTCAACAACTATGTTGAGGCCATTGGGATGAAAAGGAAATCTCTCTTTTATGACCTCCCATATTGGGAGCATCTTAAGATTTCCCACTTATTAGATCCCATGCATATATTTAAAAATGTTTCATCTTCTTTATGGAGGCACATATCATTGAAACAAAGTGACACATTGGCTGTTAGGAAAGATCTTATTACTTCAAAAACTAAAAAGAAATATTGGCCAAGATGATTAGAAAGTACGAGATCAGAGGTAGGCACTGGTCCCTCTAATTCATGGTTTTTTAAAGAAGGTGATGTCTCATGGATTTTAAAAAATGATGATATATCTTTGGCAAAGGAAGTTATAATGGATGTGAGGGTGCCAACTTCATATGGGTCTTCACTACGATGCTGCTTCACCATGGATGACCATTTTTCGGGGCCAAAATCGCATGACCATTTGAATCTTCTAAGAGTAAGTATAATTTCAAAAGCATGATTTTATTATTTATTATATTAATAAATTTTATCCCATGTGGGGATCATAAAACATAACTAATTATGTATATTATTGCACGTGTTTATAGCTTTGCAGTGTCATTATCATTTGTTTGTGCGTGGGTGTGTGAAACATGAATTCCCTCAAGACCTAGGACGTGCCATATCTAAATTATCTACATTTGTACGTTGGATCACGTCAAAGGATATTCATGTGGCTAGCATTCCACGGTGGCATTAAGAGATAGTTGAGATTGTTTGTATGTTTGAGAAGGAACTATCGACGATTTTCATGGACTTACAAGTTCATCTTGTAATCCACCTAGTAGATGAGGTTGAATTAGTTGGGGTTGTTTCTTTTCATTGGATGTTCTTCTTAGAGAGGTACATGAGAAAATTGAAAGCTTTTGTTCGACAAAGGGAAAAACCCAAGAGGTCTATGGCAGAGGGGTACATATCGTATGAGTCTTTCTACTATGCCAGTGAGTACATCAAGCAGATCGACAACAAACCAGGTGGGGTGATTTGGGACGATCAAATGGATGAAGACAAAAGAGAAGCAGAGTTGCTCCAAATGAGTGGAAAAAAGCACTTGATAAAGAGTAAGCGACTTATAATTTTTCAAATTTACAAAAGTAATCAATATTCATGTTGAACTTAGATATAATGTATATTTTGATCTCTAAGTATTATATAATGTTGGTTTTATTTCATCAGCGAATGCAGAAATTGAAGCAATCAATAAATTCATTCTTTACAATTCTGAAGCAACATAACCATGGGTCACATTGTACGAACAAAACAGGATGAAATGGGATAGTGACAGGAAAGAATTCAGACGGTTGAATGGTAGAAGTGTGCCTTATCCCGATCATTTGAAAGAAAATATGCCAAAAATATGCCCCCACAGTTGGGTTGTTGACCAAGTCAGAGAGAAATATGGTGCTACCGGTCATTGCTCGCGTGTTGAAGAGGATGCGCTAAACATAGGGATTGGGTGCAGCAACTCAGTAATAATATTTTTAATTTATATGTAAATTTGAAACTTATATTAAGACATCTACATTTCATATTTTAACTACTGTTGGATTATTATTTATAAGACACTTGACACTATGATTTTTTTAACTTTTTTATAATAGGTGCATTTGTTCCCATCTATGTGGGCATATGGACACCATTTTTGCTCAGAAAATGCTGATACTAGAAACATCATAGAAGACTATGGAGTGGAAGTCAAGTTCAATCAATCAAGTTGTTCTAGCCACGTTGATCAAAAACTAGTACGAGGGACATTAGGATATATCGAAAAGATACAAGAGATCATTGAAGTGGATTTTTCTTCTTTCTAATGTGTTATTTTTAGCTGCAAGTGGCGGGACACCTTTGATCGGAATAATGTAAATGAATATCGCGATAGTAGGGTGATATGTATCAACTCTAGAAAGATGTGGGATGAAGCTAAGGAGCCCTATGTTTTCCCTAAACACTACAACCAGGTGTTTATTTACCTAGATGTGTTGGATAGGGATTGGTGGTTCGTATTGACACATGACCCTAGATCAAAACATATTTTTGATAAAAATAGTGTTATCATGGCATGTGAGCTAGAATATAATGAGGGTGATCATGAGAACTGAGAGTGATATGGTACATGTGTTATTTCATCAATATTTATACTTTTTGAGATGGGTTTTTTGAAATATTAATATAATATGTACTTTGAATTAATTGGTAATTTGCATTGTGTTAATGTTAAAATCAATAATTCACTTAATAATTTGGTATTATGTTGATCTCGAAAACAATGGCATATTGTATAAATTAATTCTTTTTTTTTCGTATCTAAGATCATAATAAAATAATTATAATTCTAAAGTATAGGAATTTATTTGCATTATTTTCTAAACTTTATTATGTTACAATAAATCATATTATTCTAGATTTATTATTTTACAATTATTTAAAATTTACAAATTTACAAATTTAAAAATTTTAATAAATTCATTTCACATTAATAGAATTAAACTTTTACAAATATTTTACATACAATTACAACTAGAATTACAATTACAATTACAATTACAATTACAATTCTAGAAATTCACATATATACCATTACAATTACAATTTTACAATTTTAAATACAATTGGAAATATAAATATTACAAATTTACAATATCATGATCATTTGGTATTAAATTAATTAATAAACATCACGTTTATGATAACCATCGTACAAACATCATATTTGACTAAAAAACACATTCAAAATCACTAACTGCATCATTGTGATCATGATCATCGAACAAAACACAATTAACATTATATATTAACATCATCAGTACAACACAAACATCAAATATACATCTTATGCTATCACATACACATCTATCTGCAAGCAGCACATTAAATGAACATATCTAACATGACCTAACAACATACACATCATGATGATCACCAACATGTAAATTCAGTACAACTGAAACATGAACATAAAATACATCAACCATACAATATATATATATATATAACTAAATAATGTTAAAAATATACAACTGTAATATAAATGTTATGGATTCCTGGATGCGGGTGCTGGAGTGGTTAATGGCGATGATGGGACTAAGGTTGCATCAGATGGGAGGCCACCTTCCTTCTCGCATGAGAACGTTAATCCCACCTGCTAAGTTAATTATGGACTTAATGACATTTAACATGGGTGCACATCACAACCTAGAATCAGATCCTCGAGGCTTTCTCGACTGCTGTGTTATTGATTCATATCAGGCTCAATTGAATGGTTATTCATTGTCGACGATTTCCCGTTGCAGAGGAGAACCGTTAAATGCCATGGCCCCGTCTTCCCCAGCGCCGGTGAACTGGTGGTGCCATATTGATGCGAGTAAGGCGAATGAGCACACCACCACAGGCAAGAGAAGCCACAGCAATTGTTGTTTGGAGCTCGATGATAGCATTCATATCTCTCTCTCTGGTTCTTGCATGTCGGCCACAGTCTTTTTGAATATTCTTCCGACGCACCCCCTTGTCAATCCTTCATCTCTCTGGAGTTCTAGTCCCAATTCCGATGAAAGCATGCCTAGACTTAGGCAAAGGATGTGCTGCAGGTGCGGATCCACCAGAAGCACTGCGAGGCGTTCGCCATCCCCCTCTAGCTCGCCTTCAGAAATTTCCTCCCCCTCGGATAGCCTCCCCCATCTCCTCCATGGTCGACTGCTTCGTTCAGGACGCAGATTTGACTCTCCCTCGTCCTCTGTGCTGCCAGCTCAATCCCACACCGCTCTCCTCTCATTTGATTGCTCCCTCAACCGTCCAAGAGCCTCTGTCGCCATTTCAGTATTTTTTCTTGAGGAGCCCTAGGATGAGAAGACTGAGAATCCGAAGGATGGGTAGGGTTTTGTTGGTTGCACTAATCTGGACGAGACGCCTCAGGGTTCGAAGGGCCAGCCCAGTGGGAGTAAGGATGTTTTGCAGGAAGATTCTGGACACTGGCAGGCGGATTTGGTGGACTTTCCACCCTCCAAAACAGGGGTCCACTCAGATGCAGACATCTCCAACGATCATGATGAACCGGAAGATTATGGGTGCAGAATCGAGCAGGAGGTTCTTGATGAGTAATTTTGTTCTTTTTTTATGGTTTTCTTGTTATGTCACTACCCTCTCTAGAGGGCTTGTTTTTTGTTTTTTTGTTATTTCCTATCATGGTCCAGTTTTTGTCAAGGACAGTTTTCAGAATTCACAGTATTTCGATCCCCTGCGTGGGATTTTTTAAATGGTGGTTGCTACAGGCTGGTTTCCCTCTTGCAGGGCAGTCTCAAACTAAGTTTTGTCTGTCTAAAATGCCTCCACACTGGGCACTGTTAAGGCTTCAGCCCGATGTACTATACTTTTACTGTTAATAGACTACTTTTACTTAGAAAAAAAAATATATAAATGTCATGGATCAGCTGGTGGTAGTACAACATCAATATCAGTACAAGTGGCTGATGGTCCAGCCTCATCTCCATGATGACTGCTAATAGATGCTAGTGGAGGCTCATGCAAATCTGGCACAGCACAAGGTTGTGAACGATCATGAGATGATGGTACGCTGCGCCTCACAGACTGTCCATCATGTGTTGCGGCTTGATCATAACGTGCAACAGTCCTTGTCAACCACGTAAAAGTTGTCGTAACTCCTATGACATGCTGCATCAGGCTGTACATATCACACGAAATGCCTCTCCACATCTGTGATAGCCTGTCATCGGCCTCTATGTCTCTGAAATCAGCGGGCTTGATGCCTGCCTCAACAATCAATGCAATGAGTTGGTCGCCCAACTCCATCCTGTATCTAGCATCACTAAGACGTCTACTGCGCACCGGCACACCAGCAGGAGTAGGTCTCTGATCTGGACAAACCTCCTGATGATCCTTGGCAATATCTGGCATGCCCTCATCCTCATCATGAGGATCTGCACCTAGATCAGGTGGTGGTGGCGACATCTCCTTACCATCAAAATAACCAATTTCTGCAAAATATATACAAGTACACAACAATAATTAGAGGATTTTATTACAGAATTTAATAAAAACAAGTTAAAGAACATGTTAGAATAAATTTAAATAAAACAGTAATATTATCTCTATCATCTGGCAGCTCATCAGCTGTGAAGAGGATGTTGGCACACCCTCGCCAATCCAACCTCGCATAAGGACAAGGGACCAAAATGAAGGGATTCTCATCAACACTGGCTAGCAATTCCAGTGCATCATCTGATATCCTCGCTGGAAAAAGAGTCTCCTCCCTCTTGGGTATCACTTGCCCCGACATGTGCATACATGCCTCAGTAATTGGCCTATGAGGCTGCTGAAGAAAAGAAGCCCTTGTCTCTGGAAACCTCTTTAAAAATAAACAAAAAAGCTCGGAAGAAAAAGGGAAGTTTACCCTCACTTGTGCATGACCATGACATCTATCTAATGCTATACAAAACTACTGCAAAAAAATGGCAGACCACTGGAAAAGTCGTGGTTGCTGTAGTAAAGAATCAACATAATATAAAATATGGCAACTAATGTGTTGCCTGTCACTGGTGTTGTGCGAAATGGTCGAAATGATAAGTGAGAGACACTGGACATCCTCATCACCAAATGCACCAATATGTAACTGCCCTCCAGCTACTTGAAACTCTACAGGAGATACTAAATTTTCTGCAATGTATCTTTGGGAGTAAACTAACTGAATCCCTACCACACAGCTAGCTAGAACCTCAGAGAATGAGGGAAAATCCACCCCTCTCCTCGATAGCTCTATAATAAAATATACATCATCCTCAGTATGTGTGTACCATTGGTTGATACCAACCCGGAAAGCCTGTTGCTGGGCATTGCACCTTCGGATAAGATGTCTCAAAAAAAAAACTATGGGACTTTAGGGAAGTAGCCTTCTCATAGAACTTGAGGAGTCCTGCCAGCCTAAGGAGCCTCTGTGTTTCTATTATAATAGGTTGAGGGTACGCATATCTCTCCCTCTCCCTTGCCTCCCACAGGTGAACCATGTTATATTGTTCCACCTATTGTTGTTGTTGTTGCCCCTCTTCTCTCCTTTCACGTCTCTAAATGATTAACATATTAAACACAATTTTTTTATTAAATGACACATGTATTTACAAATATAAGTATATGTTTATTATTTGAAAAATAAATAAAACAAGAGTAGGTGCGCCAAAAAAATAGTCATGCACCGGTTCCAATATGTCACACCACATAGCACACTGGATACGGTGCACCTCATGATATCGACCGCACCGAAAGCGGTGCTCCGGAAAATGTTTTTAGTGCACCGTTCACTATGTGCAGTGTCAAGAGGCCAGTGGGTCGACTTCACTATCTGACCAGGGCTTATCACTAAGTTAGCACACCGCCCTCTTGCTACCGTAAATAGTCGTCGGTGCAGTATTTTAAGATGCTGCACCCTTGACCTAGGCCAAATACGGTAAGCCATGCATTGAAAAAAATAGCCAGCCCAAGGCAGTTATTTCAGTCAATGCACCGCTCCACCACAATTGAACTTGGTCAATGGTGCGGCTAGATAGCCGACCGCACCGCTCTTTTTAAAGAAATTTAAGTAACACGATGCGCCTGTGGTATCCGCCTCGGAATCGGTGCGGATTCCCTTAGCACCGGTTTACCATCCCGAACCGTTGACAATGTCAAATTGCGGTTCCGTTGCGCTGAAAGCATTAGCCTCCCCGGGGCTGGTAAGTTTTTCAATGCACTGAGTTGCCGCAATACACCATTGTCAATGGTGCGGCCTATTAACCGACCGCACCGCACTTTTTAAATTTTTTTAAAATAACACGGTGTGGCGCGCAGTACCACGCCAGAACCGGTGTGGATACCATCAGCACTGGCTGCGGTGCGACCTATAAATTTACAGGCAGCATTGCAAACCGGTGCGAGACGAACGGCTCGAGCGCACCACGCGACAATATATATATATTTTTTTAATGGTTAATTTTAAGGTTTTTTTCAAATTCTAATCCGCTAAAAGGTTTAATTATGGAAAAATAAGAAAAATACCTGTACATTTACTGGTCGAGGAGGCATATTGGCTGTACAATTTGCAAAAGAAAATTTATCCATTGTTTTATAAAATTCAAGTTGGAGGATTGGTGGCAATGAACAGCAGCAGTGCGTGCAATAAATGCAATGGGAGTAGGGATGTTAGTGCAGCTCAAACAAGGATAACTTGCACCAGTGCTTGAGATAACTGTAGCACTGACAAAAGTGAAAAATGTGGTTTTTTGTCCGTAATTTTTTTTTTATTTAACTCTATTCCGGTGCGCGGGGTTTTCACTGGCGTATCGGTGCGTTTGAACTATGCCACCCCAGCGGTTTCTGCTTTCGTGCGCATTTAGGAGGCACCGGGGAGGCCTTGCAGTAACGCATCGGTGCTCTACAGTAATAAGATGCATCGAGAAAGCTATCTAGTGAACCAATGATTTGTGTGGTTTTTTTGCCGTAATTTTGTTTTTTTTAACCCTTTTCCGGTGCATGGCATTTGGGGCCCCAGTGCTTTTCGGTCAGTTCGTACTGAGTGGTTTCTATTCCACGTGTTTTTTATGAGACACCGGGGTGGCTTAGAGGTAACGCACCAGTGCTCTACAGTAATAACATGCACCGGGAACAGTGTCCAATGAACCAATTATTCCCGCGGTTTTCTGGCTGTAATTTTGTTTTTTTAACCCTTTCCAGTGTGCGGTATTGCTGGAGCTCTCGTGCATTACAGTAATTCTGCACTGGGAAGTTTCTATTGTGTGTGCTTTTTACGAACCACCAGGGCGGCTTAGAAGTAACGCACCGATACTCTACAGTAATATGAATCACTGGGAATTATGTCCGGTGAATTAATGATTTCTGTGGTTTTTTGGACGTAATTTTGTTTTTTTTTTTACCCTTTTCTGGTGCACAGTATTACTGGAGCCCCGTTGCATTTCAGTAATTCAGCATTGGCTAGATTTTGTTCTGCACGCTTTTTATGAGACACTGGGGTAGCTTAGAAGTAATGCACCAGTGCTCTACATTAATAAGATGCACTGGGAACGTTGTCTGGTGAACCAATGATTTGTGCGGTTTTTTGGGTGTAATTTTGTTTTTTTAACCCTTTTCTGGTGCGTGGCATTTATGGGGCCCCGATGCGTTTCACTCATTTCTCCCCGGGTTGTTTCTGCTCCGTGCGCTTTTTATGAGACACTGGTGCTGACGAGTTGACACGCACTAGTGTTGTTACTTAATAAAAGGCACCGGGCAGGTGTGTACAGAGCACACGGTTTCCAGTGTGCTAATGTTTTATGTGATTTTTTTGCCTTTATTTTTGTTATTTAACCATTTACAGGTGCGTGTGTTTTATGGATGCCCTGGTGCATTTTCTTGATTCCACGCTGGTGCGGAAGTTATGTAAAGTACCGGCACTCCACAGAATTACAACGCACCGGGCGTGTGTGTATGGAGTGCACGGTGTTTGGTGTGCCAAATTTTTAACCGCACCGGTGCTATGTCATCTTGAATGCACTGGTGCATTTTTAGGTGATAAGAGCACCAGACTAAAATACAACCGCAAACCCTCCGCCCGCCAACCTCCTTTAGGAACCTCCGCTAGAAACGGATGTCTAGGGAATTTTAATAAGGTGTTCCTCAAAAAAATCCACTATAGGGTCTTTTCCTTCTAGGGTAAGGTTGATATTATGTTTTAAAACTTTCGAAAAAATCTCTTGTCGCTGTTTGTAATCGGCTTTAAATAAACTCATTGTACACGTACATAATGCGATCAACAAGTACTTGATGGTTAACTTCTTGCACGATGAAGCTGGTAAATATTATGGCTATTAATTCTAGTTGTTGAGTTTATTACTTTTGTGCTATCAATCTCTGCGGTGGACAGGTGGTGATACCTTCGCCCTTGATCTGACCTCTCGAGATGTAACGGTGGTAATGTGTTAGGGCTTTGGTAATTACCTTTCCACTCGTAACCACTTCCATTGTGTTTTCATTCATTTCGTCTATTGCTCCTCTAAGGATGCTCTCCTCCCCTGCGAAAACCCTTCAGGTTCTTCCTATGGAAATAGACCTATCATCCACCAAATGCCATGTAAATCGTGTACCGGCTTGGGTTTTCTTACAGCAGTGTTTAAATCGATATATTTTTCTTGCATAAGTGTTTATTGTGATTTTTTTCTCGTTCCACACGTCTCTATAAAGTTTTAAGTTTCTAGTTTTCTTGAAATTTGAGTAACATGGAGTTTTCATTCTTATTCGCGTCTTATATTCTACTGTCTTCCATCTAGGCCGACGTATTGCTTCCAAGGCTTCGATGTATGGAATTCCATGCTTCAACTATGAGGTCTCCAGTGAAATCCAAGGTGGAAACCCTGACTACATTTTCATTTTTCTTCTGGACTTTTTTCTATAGTTTTGTTTAGGATCTCAATAGATTTACTTATCCTAGAATTCGATGTTAACCCTTGCGGGAAGTTTTTCTCTATTCTTTTGCATCAATACCGTAAAGGTAAGTCTGCCACAATTTATCATGTCTCAATATTACTTTCATTATCTTTCCCGATTTGAGATTTAGATGTTTTTTAATCTCTTCTCAATTCATTTTACAGGTATGCTCACTATTGGTTTGTAACCAAAATACCTTACGAAGTTCAATTTACTATCCTCTAATTTATTCCGGCCTTGTCAGGTACCTTCCTGCCTTGAATAATCTTGCTCTCAGATATGTCAGACCTGCAAAGGGATTTTTCGTCTTATTATGGAGTTTCTACCTCGATTCTATTCATTCAAGCTTAAACTCTTCCCTCGTAGCCAATACCCTAAATGGGCATGTCGGGGTCATTTTCATGTAATAGTGGTAACGATATTTATTTCTTTTTGAGAATGAAAATATACAGTTAGGCATGTTTGAGCTAAGCTTCGGCCTTTATTTTTGTTTTCTTCCGATGGATTTGGTTGTAGATTGTTCAAATCCCTTTTGGGATTTTTCATTCCCTGTGGAAGATTTATGGATATTTTCTTGTTTAATCGTTCTAACAACTTCATCTCATATATATATATATATATATATATATATATATATATATATATATATATATATATATATATATATATATATATATATATATCGCAAGAGGGGAAGGGCCCTTTTTCATAATACAGTTATTTTGATTGTATAGTTTTTTCATGAAATATTTTACCACAACTCGAAGTTGTTCTGTTTTGTAAAGATTTAAGTTTATGAATTACCATCTTCTACTGCTGAGGTTTCCTAGGTTTGAAACGTTAATTGTACTATTTCGGAATCTTCTTGAACATTTATATATTTAATTATAGGGATACTTTAATGGAAATCTTGAAGTAATATTCGCTTTTGTCTATTGTCTGAAATTCTATATCTTTCAATTTCCTGGTGATTATATCAGTTGGTAGTACCCTTCTACTCAAATATATTTCAAGGAGAAACTTCCTTATTTCATTTTTTTCTAAATTCCAGAGTTAGGAATTACAGTATTGGTTATAATTTCCGTATAAGGGTTTAAATCTATTTTCTGGCATTCATACTATATAGACTACTATTTTAATTCTAGGGAATCACTTCCATTCACACACAATTCTGATTTTTAATTGAATGTTACATGAATCTTTCTCTTGACTAGGTTCTTAGCATAATCTATTATACTCGTTAGTCATCTACAAATTATTTTCCTTTTAAGTTAAATATGAAATGGTTAGACCATTATGTCCATGTTTACCATTATGTCCTGATTTTGACTTTATAAAATCTTTAGATATTGTTCCTTGGGATAAGCTATGGGAAATAATTGAAGAAATAATTGTTCCTCCTAGGTTAAGAATTGTTGTAATTCAAATTTACTAGAATTTTGGTTCCAAACTTAAAACAAACAATGGGTGGAATAAAGAAATTAAATGCAATATTGGGGTTAAGTAGGGGTGTCCCTATCACCCACCCTTTTTGGCATTTATACCAATAAGCTAGAAGAGTGTTTGGAAACTGCAAGTTGCAATGGCCCCGAGCTCACTTGTATGGTAATTACTCTTCTCCTTTATGTTTATGATGCCATTCTTTTAGCCAGAAGCTATGTTGATCTCAACATGAAACTTGAGACCATCCATGATTAATCCAGTCTAGGACAAGTATAATAGTTAATACCAACAAGACTAATATCAAGAATTATGTTTCTGTGATCCATTAGATGTTTATAAGAAATTTTCGATGAAAATCACATAAAATAATTTTTTGTCGACGTGTTTCGAACCAGCAAGTGTGGTTCATCATCAGGACAATATGAGAAATCTGATCAAGAAACCTAATTAAATAGAAAAGGAAAGCTCCATCTAGCTGTTCTAACATAATGGCTAGTTTGACTAAAATAATAAATTAAATTAAATTTCATCAAATTAAATTAAATTTTACTATATTTAATTTAAATAATTTTTTTTATATTGAGGTTATAATTTAAATCTCATTTAATATTAACAATTTTTTAATAGATATAATGTTGAAAATAAATTTTCTTATAAATACATTTATATATATTTTTTATTACTATGAAGAGAAGAAAAAATAAAAAATAAAAAAAATAAAAAATAAAAATAAATAAATAAATAAAAAAAAAAAAAAATAATTAAATAAAAATACAAAATACAAAATACAAAATAAAAATAAAAGAAAAAGAAAAATTTTAATTTTTTTTTTTAAACAATAAATAAAATAAATAAATAAATAAATACAATGATACCAAATATATAAAGAAATAACTACCCAAACAAAAATAGTAAAAAAGGATATAAAAATAAATAAATAAGTTTTTATATAAAATACTTCATAGCTAAATAAAATCATAAAAGTATATTTAAAAATAAATAAATAAATAAATAAAATGAAAGGGTTAAAATTCATAAAAATAAATCAGAAAGAACAGAAAAAGAGAAAGAAAACGGTAATGAAAGGGAGCACAGAAGGAGGACAAAGAAAAAGGGGGAAGCTAGGAGCAAAGGGCAGGAATCCAGCATCTACTAACACTCCATCCGTCATCCCTGTTAAGGTTGACTGGCCTCTTTTCAATTTCCAAGGTTTCCCTTAACTTGCGGTGGTGGAAATGGTCAATCCTCGCAATAACCTCAGCATTCTCAACACATATATGATGATTTGTATTTTCGGCATGCTCTGCCAAGGCAGAGGACCGAGATCTACAATGTTTGAGGTCAGCGATATGTTCCTGAATTCTTTGATTAATGGATCGACCAGTTTCCCCAATGTAAGGCGTCCCACAAGAACACGGAATCAAGTAAACACCTTTCCTATCCTTAGGGCAAACCGGGTCCTTAACCGATCTAAGAGAACTTCGAATGGTACGAAGGGGCTTGAAGGTTGAGGAAACATTATGTTTCTTCAAGATTCTATTGATTTTATCGGTAGTACCTTGATTAAATGGAAGGTGAACTCCAGATAACCGGTCACAAGTATCTTTTTTAACATTAGGAGATTTTTCAGCTTTTTGAAAAGCTCTAATATAATGGGACTTGCTAAAATAGTTCTTACTGAAAACATTAAAGAGATGAGATTTTTCACCATCAAAGTGGTGCTCATCTGAGATTCTAAGGGCTCTAGTAACTAGGGTGCTGAGAACCCCAAACTTCTGAGCTAAGAAATGATGAGAATTAGCATGCAAATACTGCTCAATATGAGTCTTCTTTCTAAAGACTTGATGAGAGAAGGAACCATCATCATTCCTTGAAAGAAGTACATCGAGGAAGGGCAGACAACCATCCACTTCGAATTCCATGGTAAACTTAATGAAGTCAGATTGATCATTAAGATGTTGGAAGAAAAGGTCCAGTTTCTCTTTTCCATGGGGCCACACCAAACAGGTGTCATCAACAAACCTTTTCCAAATCCTAGGTTGAAAAAGTGATGAGGAAAGGGCCTTAGATTCGAAGTCTTCCATGAAAATATTACCCACTATAGGGGAGAGAGGGGAACCCATGGCCACCCCACAAGTCTGCTCATAAAAAACACCTTCAAAACTAAAGAAGGTCGAAGTTAGACAAATCTCAACAAGATGAGCAATATCGGGATCAGTGACCCGAGAAATGACATCAATGGCTTCCTTAATGGGAATGCAAGTGTATAATGAGACAACATCAAAACTCACAAACCTGTCCTTGGGATCCAACTTAATGTCTTTCAATTCATTAACAAAGGAGGAAGAGTCTTTGACAAAGGAGCTGGTGCCACCAATAAGAGGTTTCAACTTACTGGCTAAAAATTTAGCGAGCAGATAAGTAGGACCACCTGTGGTGTTGACAATGGGGCACAGGGGGGCTCCATCCTTATGAATCTTAGGAAGACCATAAATCCTCAGATGGCGGGGATTACTTTCAATAAGCTTCTTACTAAGGGAGCCAACAGTGCTACTTGATTTTATTGCCAAAGCAACCGCTTTAGAAATTTTTTTAAGGGGATTTTTGTCTAGCTTCTTGTAGCTTCTGCTATTAAGAAGGTGATCCAACATCTTATTACAATAATCCTTCTTGTTTAAAATGATCGTAGCACCTCCCTTATCAGCCTTAAGAACAACATTTTCATGGTTATTATTTAAGGATTTTAGAGCCTCAAATTCAGGTTTACTAATGTTGCTCTTAGGCGGTTTAGCTTTTCTGAGGATCATGGCACAGTCTTGCCTAATGGTGTCTTTTGTAATATCAGGCAGATCTCTAATTCCATATTCTATATCACAAATGATATCATGAATATGGATTTTTTTAGGATCAAGAGCAAAATTAAGGCCCTTCTCCAACAACCTAAAGACATGATGATCAAAAGAAAAACTAGACAAATTAATAAAAGTCCTATTTAATGGGAAAGAAAAAGATTTGATACTACTGCTATTGCTATTAATATAGCTATTATTGATATTATTATTTTCAAAGTTATCAACATTATTATTATTATTACATATAATTTTATTATAATTTCTATTATACTTAATAAGCTCGTTGCTACCAATGGTATTATTACTATTACAATTATTCTTATCATAATTTTTAATAACGGATAGTAAAGGTGTTTACTTGATTCCGTGTTCTTGTGGGACGCCTTACATTGGGGAAACTAGTCGATCCATTAATCAAAGAATTCAGGAACATATCGATGACCTCAAACATTGTAGATCTCGATCCTCTGCCTTGGAAAAGCATGCCGAAAAGACAAATCATCATATATGTGTTGATAATGTTGAGGTTATTGCGAGGATTGACCATTTCCACCACCGCAAGTTAAGGGAAGCCTTGGAAATTGAAAAGAGTTCAGTCAACCTTAACAAGGATGACGGATGGAGTGTCAGTAGATGTTGTATTCCCGCCCTTCACTCCTAGCTGCCCCCTTTTCCTTTTTCCTCCTTCTGTACTCCCTCTCGTTACCGTTTTCTTTCTCTTTTTCTGTTCTTTCTGATTTATTTTTATGAATTTTAACCGTTTCGTTTTATTTTTTTTATTTTTTTTAAATATACTTTTATGATTTTATTTAGCTATGAAGTATTTTATATAAAAACTTATTTATTTATTTTTATATTCTTTTTTACTATTTTTGTTTGGTTAGTTATTTATTTATATCTTTGGTATTATTGTATTTATTTATTTATTTATTTATTTTATTGTTTAAAAAAAATATTAAAATTTTTATTTTTCTTTTATTTTTATTTTGTATTTTGTATTTTTATTTTTATTTAATTATTTGTTTTTATTTTTATTTATTTATTTATTTTTACTTTTATTTTTATTATTTATTTATTTATTTATTTTTATTTTTTATTTTTTCCTTTTTTCTTTTTTCTTCTCTTCATAGTAATAAAAAATATATATATAAATGTATTTATAAGAAAATTTATTTTCAACATTATATCTATTAAAAAATCGTTAATATTAAATGAGATTTAAATTATAACCTCAATATAAAAAAAATTATTTAAATTGAATATAGTAAAATTTAATTTAATTTGATGAAATTTAATTTAATTTATTATTTTAGTCAAACTAGCCGTTATGTTACAAAAGCTAGATGGAGCTTTCCTTGTCTATTTAATTAGGTTTCTTGATCAGATTTCTCATCTTGTCCTGATGATGAACCACACTTGCAGGTTCGAAAAGTGTCGACAAAAATTTCTTTTATGTGATTTTCACCGAAAATTTCTTATAAAGACTAATATCATTATAATTAAATCCAAAAACACCGACCATGGTAGTTTCATCTATGATAATAATTACTTAGACCACGTTTCTTCCTAAAAATATCTATGTATTTATATTCATCATCATCACAACTAGAATTATAGCATTGAAAAAAGGATTATTGGAGGCTGGAAAGGTTATTATGAGTTCGAAAAAAATTGTAAGTTGGTTTATCTGTGGATTTGGAGTAAAAAATGGATTCTCTTTATCACTCTTGTCGCCCATGTTGTTTTATATGTATGTGAGGTTTGGGGTTATATTATATCTATATATTCATGGAGGAAGATTGAGATGACTCAAAAGTAGTATATAATCTACAAACTAAAGATTAAAGGAAATGTTTCCTATCCTATCCTCCTAATCGAAGCCAACTTTCCCCCATTTAAAGCATGGATATGTTTAGGTACTTGATATACAAGAATACGTTTTCCATCATGGAAGCTAAGAGGTTTCCAAAAATTGCTTCCAACTCTAGCCAAAGCCCCCACATCCATCATAAGAGTGGGTGGCATAACAATGCCCAGTCTTGGCTCGACCATTAGGGGAAAAAGGAGGAGACCATATTTCCTTGGAATAAGGATAGTATAAAAAATACTAATACCTCCAAATATAAGGATAAATTGTGTGATGATAAGGAGGTAGAGGGGGAAATTGAGCTAAAGTATTACAAGGGTGAGATTAGCCCCACCCTTTCTAACCCAAATTATCTCTATATCTTGGCTAGTACTAAGAAGATAATGAACATGGAAAATATTAGAACTAATTCTCATGAGCTTCATAGTGAAACCAAGTGTTGGAGTCTACTAAAAGCACCCTAAGATGAAAGAAACTTCCAAATTTTTCATACTAAGAGGTTTGAAGATGAAAAAAATTTCTCTTAGATTATCCAACTATTACCTACATCCGTTTTCATTTCCAAAGCAGTTATCACACATCCAACCTCCCTGACTTGTTAAGTAGACAAAACTATATTGATCTTGGAGTGTTTCTTTCCCTTCTTTTTGATCATATAAATTAAATATTAAAGAGTCACAATTAATCCCTTATTAAGGTCAGATAGACCAAATTGGTCTTAGTTGACACTAATCATCATCATCGTAATCATTATATTCTTTTAATTATATATTTTATTATTATTTATTTTCATATTCTAGTATTCTTCTCTTATTCCATTTTGTTTAATCTTCCCCATAAATGTTTATTACCTTTGAGGATTATTATATTTAATTAAAAAATATTTCTATTTATTTATTTAGATACTATAGTTTATTAATATTTAATTTTTTATATTAGAATTTATTGTTATTGATAATAGTTTTTTTTTTTGGTCTTATCCTTTATTATTCATTTTCAATAAGCTTTGGAGAAATTCCTTATTACCTTATTATTTTAAATCCTATAAACTATTAGTAAATATATATTAATTATTTTTTTTGTTTCCTTGTTTATTATATATAGAGAGGGTGGAGATTTACTGTAACATACAAGAGTCTACAACATTAAAAATAAAATAAAAAATTACATTGCTTAACTGTTAACTCTAATTACCCTTACATCTTATTTAATTGTTACATTAACATAGCACTAACTATCATATGCACGACATACAAGAGTACAACATTCAAGTTTGATATAATATGAATATGGTTTACAACTCTACAACATTCAAGTTTCATATATTTTACACATACTATAATCAAACTTTACTAAGGTTGATATTATGTTTTAAACCTTTCGGAAAAATCTCTTGTCAGTCTTTGTAATCGGCTTTAAATAAACTTACTGTATACGTACATAAAAACCACTATTAGTATGTCCAACCAACCTAAAATAATTTTTTATAGCGTAAAATATGCCATATCCGTTAGTTCCATTAACATACCTTGATATTCTTTTAAATAATTTTTAATGTGTCTCATTTGGTGTCTCCATGAACCTTGAAACCAAACTCACTGCATACACTAAAGAAGGCCTATTTGTAGTCAAATACATCAAAATTTCAACCATACTTTTGTATATTATTGGAATTACAATGTTGCTACAATATTCCTTAATTTCAAACCCATCACTGTTAGAGTCGGAAAAGGCATTCTGTTATACATTTTTAACCTCTTCAATATGTTTTTTACATACTTTTTTTGAGACATAAAAATTCCATATTCCATTTTCTTGACTTCTATGCCTAGAAAAGACCTTAATAATCCCAAATCTTCCATTTCAAACTCACTCTTCATGACTTCTTTGAAATAAACAATGAGGATTTCATCACTCCCTATGAAAATTAAATCATCTACATATAAAACCACAATTAAAATCTTACCAGATCACTTTCTTTGATGTAGAGTGTTGACTCACCATCACATTTGCTAAATCCATCATCCAATAAGTATGTTTTTATTCTACTATACCATGAAAAATTCTTGCTTTAGACCTTAAAGAAATTTCTTTAGTATGTACACCGTGTCTTCTTGCCCTTGAACCTCTTAACTAGGTGGTTGTTTCACATACACTTCCTCTTTCAACACTCCATAAGAAAAATTGATTTCATGTCCATTTGATATACCTTCAATTTATGTTGTGTTGTTATTGCCAAATTTTTTCTCATTGTATCAATTCTTCCAATTGGCAAGAATGTTTCAACACAATCTCTTCCATGCTGTTGTTTTTATTCATCAAGGACCAACCTCGCTTTATGCCTTTCAGTCCTTCCTTCAACATTTCTTTTGGTCTTATAATCCCACTTCACTATGTCTTTTTTTCCTTGCAGAAGATTCAGTAACTCCCATGTGTCATTCTCTATTGCCTCTATTTCTTTATCCATTGTTGCTACCCATTTTTCTTTCTTAATTGAATATTCAAAATTATTTAGATCATCTACATGAGAAAATAAAGAAAAAATGGAATTTATACTTGCAGTACTTTCTTCTTCATTTTTCTCATAAATATAACTCAAATTTATGAATTTTTGTCTTCTCATGCTTGCCAAATATGGATTTGATGTGTCAATTTATGTTTAAATTGGATAATGTGGAGTTGATGATATTTCTTGCACACATGGAGGGGTATTTACTTGAATGCACGACATTGTCCTATTTCTTGTTGACAGTATCACTTGATGACTACTTTGTTGAGCTTGAATATCTGTACGAGGATCCACCATTGAATATTTACCTATAGCTACTAATTCTTATTTATATTCTCGTGGTAAATTGGTTGCCACGTTAATTAACTTTTACAAACTTCCATCCCATGCTTCCTCTTTTATGAAATATACAACTATGTTGGTTATTACCTTTTTTGTTATTGGATTATAGAGCTTATATGCCTTGGATTCATCACTATAGCTATAAAATATGCATTTATCCCCCTTTTTCTCCAACTTATTTATCATATCATCTAGAACATGTGAATATGCCACACATCCAATTAATTTCAAGTGATTGACACTATGTTTTCTTCGAGTCCATTCTTATTCTGGAATCAAATTCTTCACACTTTTGGTTGGACATCTGTTTATGGTGTATGTTGTGCCACTTAAAGCTTCAACCCAATAATCATTTAGATAATGATTTTCCTTTAATATACTCCTTACCATTTCCATAATTCTTCTATTTTTCCTTTCTGTCACACAATTTTGTTGAGGTGTACACGTTGTTGTCAACTATTTATGAATTCCATGCTCCCTGCAAAAAAGTAGAAATTCATTTCAGATGTATTCACCACGTATATCGTTTCTCAAAACTTGATGTAGTGTCCATTTTATTTTTCAAAAATAACCTTGAATTGGTGAAAGCATTCAAGAAAATCACTTTTTTGTATTATAAATTAGACCAATGTCTTTCTTGTGTAGTCATCTATGAATGTCAAGAAATAGTAGTTTCCACCAATTTATGGTGTCTTCATTGGTCCACACAAATATGAATGGATGATTTCCAAGGGTACCATTAACCTTACTGACTTTCCTACTGGAAATGATTCTCTATGTTTTTTCCCCAAGATGCATCCTTCACATAAGTTGTCTAGGTTTTCTATTAGTGAAAATTCCTTTACCATGCATTCCCTGTGTAGCAAGTTTAGACCATTAGAGGAAATTTCAGCCTAAAAGTGCCTGTGAAATTGTCATGTAATTTCCTTGTCATACTATGTAACCCTATCAAAATATTTTAAATTAAAAAAAATTACATGTAAAGATTTTGGAGGGAAAATAGGAAAAACTATTTTTTAATTGTTTTTTTGTTTATCTTCTCATAGGTTTACTCAAATTTCAAGTGTAGAAACTCATTGGATGCATAATTAAATTCGACATCCAATGAGTACCCATTATGCTTACTTTTTAGAAGACCGACATTGATAGAAAAAAAATGATATAATTTTGAGAACAACCCTAAATATTATTTCCCAAAAATATTTCTTTAAAGCATCAAAAGGTATAAGGACAAGGAAAGAACCTGATGATCTAATTTTCAGGGTGCATTTTCCCTTTATCCAAGGGACCACTGACAAGATTCATTGTATGTAGAGGAAGCACAAGGTTCCTTCCACCTTAACACCCATAAATACCATTCAACCTAAAATTATTCAAATACAAGGTGTACCCTAGAAATATGAAAGGTTTTTATGTTATCCCATTTTGTTTTGGGACCCCTTACATTGGAGAAATTGGCCGCTCCATAAATACGAGGATTCTTAAGCATGTAGCTGACATCAAACATGGTAGGATTCACTCATGAGAGTTGGATGAAAATGCAAGGAAGTTGAAACACCATATCCATATTGAAGAGGCCCATGTCATTGCTATGATTGATCGTTTCCATCATCGAAAGTTTAAGGAGACCATAGACATTGAGATAAGGCCTAATACTTAGAATAGAGACAATGGATAGAAAATAAATAGTTGTTGGATATGTGCTCTTTCTTATTAGGGTTCTTCCTTTTGTTTTTTCTTTTTCTCCCTTTTTTCTCTTTTTAGTTTAATTCTTTTTTTTGTTTCCTCTCTAGAGAATTTCCTTATTGTTTTAAATTTTGTGAATTCTTAGTAAATATATATTAATTCTCTCTTTTTTTTTATGTTTCCTTATATATATATATATATATATCTATATATATATATATACCCTTAAGAATATTCTAATACTTTATTTTTATTTATTTTATTTTAATTTTATGTATTTACTTTTATCATCTCTTTTCCCAATGGGTGTGGTTTTCATTTACGAATTCATGACGGAAGCCACAAGAAAAGAAAGCTTCTCATTTCCATTTTTTAGAGCCACCAATGATCCACAAAACAAAAAATATTATCCATATGTTAATATTTTTCCCAACATAAATCTTTATATTTTCGCAAACAGATATTCCATTGAATTCATATACAATACCTGAGCCATTGTTCACAATTTACCTACCATACATGGGGAGCCAAGAAACTATCCTTCAGGGGGGAGCTCAGTGCTTCTCCTGACTGATAGCTTGAATGGATAGCAGACCAAATCAAATGGACTATACCCAGTTGTGGAACTCTTCTACAAATTGTAACTAAATTGAGCCACATCAAAGAGTTCAGTCCAATTTTTCTTATGAACCCTCACATAATGTCGCAAGTAGTCCTCCAGCAGCGCATTTATCTATTCAGTCTACCCATTTGTCTATGGATGGTAACTCAAACTCTATAACAACTTTTTCCCGACCAACTTGGACAAAGTGGTCAAAAATCTTCTTGTAAAATGGGGATCTTAGTATGAAACGATACTCAATGGTACTCCATAAAACTTCACACCATTTTTGAAGAGTAACTCAATAGCCTTCTTAGCTCCATAAGGTATCTTCGTCAGAATGAAGATGTCATACTTGGAAAAATGGTCCACAAGAACCATAATCCCATTATACCCCTTCACCTATGGTAACTAAGTGATGAAGTCCATCGAAACATTCATCCAAGGTCTCTCCAGAATCAAATAAGGATGCAACAATCCTACCTATCTCTAGTTATCCAATTTTTCCTGTTGAAAAATTATGCACATATGTACATACTACTCCACATCCTCCCTCATATTCTCCCAAAAGTATCCCCTCTCCAACAATGCCAAATAACGATGCTTCCCTAGTTGGCCAGCCCATGGAGAATCATGGAACTCCTTCAAGAGGTGCCTCCTAAGTCCATATCACTTTGGAATATAGAATCAGTTCTCATAGAACAATATTCCATCTCATAGGAAAAAAATATGAGTCTTCCCCTCCTTCACCTACTTCATAGTTCTCTTTGCCTGAATATGTGTATCCACACTAGCATGAATTCTACTCTCCATCTCATTGGTCATGTTAACCCGACTCCTACTATTTTTAACATGGTCTTCTTCCTCCCCAAGTATATATAATTTTCCCTTCCTAATGAGAGAATTTGCAACCACATTTATTCTACCTGAACTGTACTCAATAGTCATGTCAAAATTTTCCAATAAGTCATTTCAATGAGCTTGCTTCACTGAGAACTTCAGTTGGGATGCAAAATCGCTCGCTAAAATGTTGTTAGTATTCACAGCAAAATGCCTCCCAATCAAGTAACGCCTCCATATGTGTAAACAATGGTTGATGGAAGTCATATCCTTCTCATGTATGAGATACCATTTTTCTCTATCATGTAACTTCTGACTCTCATATGCCACCTGATGCGCATCCTGCATGTGTACTCCCCAAATCACAAAATCAAAAGAATCTATATGCACCTCAAATTGTCTCTTAAACTCAGGTAGCTTCAGTATCGGTATTTTCACCATCCTTTTCTTAAATTCTTAAAATGTTGCATGAAGCTTCTCTATATAATTCCATCACTTATCCTTCTTCAAAAGGTCTATTAGTGGTGTTGACAACTTGGAATACCCTTATAAAAATTTCACTAGTAATTGTTCATTCCCAATGAGACTCTCATATCATGGACATTATTTGGTTCATCCCAATCCTCAATCGACTCCACCCTGCTCAGCTCCATCCGTATGTGACCTTGACCCACTAGGTGTCCAAGGAACAAAATCTTGGTCTGAGCAAACATACACTTTGACTTCTTCAAGAAAAAACTGATTCTTCCTTAGTGCGTCAAATACCAAATCCAAGTGGCTCTTAGGATTCTCCATGTTATCACTAAACAACGTGATGTAATCCAAGTATACAACTACAAATGTATCTAGGAATGGATGCAAAACATCATTCATCAATGTGGAAAATGTAGCAGGAGCATTGCACAACCCAAATGGTATGACAAGAAACTCAAAACTCCCATATCTCATCACTAAAGTGTTCTTCTTCTCATCGCCCTCTACTATCTGCACCTGATAATACCCATGTCTTAAATCAAGCATCGAAAACACTCGGTCATTCACAATCTTATCGAAAAAATCCACAAGAAGTGGAAAATGAAATTGTTCTTTATCATCTGCTTATTCAATGCACCATAATCACAACACATAACTCATTCATGTCCTTCTTCTTCTGAAACAATATTAGAGCACCATATGGATACCTTGAAGGTCATATTAAACCTGCATCAACCAATTCCTTCAATTTTCGTTTCAACTCCTCCAACTATGGCCCTGAAAAACGATAAATGAACTTTAGCTGGTGGTTGCTTCATTGGCTCTAGCTCAATGTTATGGTCCACTACACATCTCAGTGGTAGTCTTGGGCCTTGAAATTGTTATTTAATTCCATTAAATTTTCACTTATATTTCCATATTATCACCTTCACTCCACCTCCATTTCATTACATTTACCTTACAATTACCACTATTGGGTTACATTTATGTTTTTCCAAACTTTATTGATTCCTAGTATTTTTAAGTGAATTTGTGGGTACAAATTAGAAAATAATATGCACATATTTATACCTAACAAGTGGAATGAGTTTTTTGCCATATGTAGGTCAAAAAGAAGCTTTCGGAAGACCCTTATGTGACCTCCTAAGGCCAAATAAGAATTTGGATGGAGAAGATCATGGGATCATAAGGATACATGTCTCATTTCCTATTTGTATTGTAACTCTAAGAAGGTGTGTGCCTTATCACTTCCTATTTGGATTGTAACTCTAGAGATATAGGGAGAGATTCATGGAATCTCGTTAATGAGATAGCTTCTCATCTTTTGTATAAATAGGAGAAGCTTTCTCCTATCAAATCATGTGTAAAATTGGAGTTATGCTCAAGCTTTGAATACAAAATTAGATTGTGGCACCTTACTCATGAATGTTCTTTCATTTTGACTTGGTTTTGCTTACATATGGAGCATCTCGATTTACCATCTCTCATACTTTAAGATCAGCTACCAAAAATGTGAGATTTATTTTCTTTTATAGATTAAAGTTTATTTTCTTTTTAGTATTAGTTTTAGAATGATTGTGTAATCTTTGCTTTCCTAAAACATCTCAAGAAGGTAGATTCATCTATTTTCCAATTGGATTAAATTTAAGGAAATAGAGCTCATAGTTGCTTAGTTTCATTTCATGTTCTGTTATTTACTTTCCTATATGAAATCTTCAGTCATTGTATAATTGGGTTTTCCTAAAGATCAGGCCAAGAAGGTGACTTGTCATACTTCATAATTGGGTGCTCAAATGTCCAACCTATACAATCATTGAGATTTTCTTTTACATGCTTTTACATTGTTTTCTAGATTAAGATCCTTAGTCAATTGTATGATTGGGTGTTCCTAAATATCAGGCCAAGAAGCTGACTTGTCATACTTCACAATTGGGTGTTCGAATGTCTAACCTATGCAATTATTGACTTTTCCCTTTGCATGCTTTAATTGCTTTCCTATATTTAAAGAATAAAGTATAATCGGTGTCTTTTACATCATCTCAAGAGGGTGATTCTATCATACTTCCATATTGGACACTGGAGTGATTGAACATACCTTATTTTTTTTCCTTTACATGATTTGAAATTATTTCTTAGATTAAAATTTCAATTCCTGCAAGTGTAATTGTGCACGCTATAATTTATTTTTAATTTTTTTTCTTTATTTTCGTTACTTGATTTCATAGGTTAGTTGAACTTCATTCTCATTATTTGATTTCATATATTAGATGAATGGGTTTTCAATATTATTTAGTTAGAATTATCTAAACTGAAAGACAATTTCCAGCACATACAATGAACGCGTGGTTCACAAGTTTACGAAACCCCAGGTTGACAATTAAATGACAAGAAATTATTTTTCCCCAACAAGTAGTATATTCGGAAAATCATCAGGCATAAGATATGCATATTTGGCCAATACATCATAAATCTCAAGTGGAACATGTGTCCCCACACCATCATCATCCTCAACCTCCTTTATGAATGTCACATAAGTCTCAACATCTACATCTTGCATCGCCTTACTCATACTTAGTGCAGATACATGCCACACCTTCACCTCCATATGTTGTTGGTGAGTAAGAAAATTCCAAATCCATGTGTCTCCAATAAAAATAATCTCATCCTGAAATAGGACATCAATTTCCTTGTTTCCCTTTATAAAATATTGCCCCAATATCATGTCAAAGTCGTTCATCTCCATCACCATGAAGTCCAAAGAACCCTAATAATCATAAATTCAAACAGGCACATCACCTACCAATCCTGACACATTATCCCTTGAGTTCACCGGCTTGATCTCAAAATCCTTGGGAAAACTCTGTAGCCCAACTTAGTTTCCTAACATGGTCTTCAAAAAATTATGAGTGGCACTTGTGTCCACCAAAGCTTGGATAGTTCTGCCATGAATCTCCAAGTCAAGAAACCCCAAACTGTGTAGTGAGCCCTTTCTTTCCTAAAGAACTTGAGCCTTCATGCATCTTTGGTCTTTGTTTCATCTTGTTGTACTGGTTATGATACCATCTATCATGCTCCCAAGTCATTTCCACCATTTGGGGCATCGTGCGACACCGGCTAGACTTCCATACTTAGTTTTTTTTATCATATTCTGAACTACACCTACCAACATTATTATTTATGTTTTCTTCCATTATTAAGTTAAGTGTGGAATACATAAAAAAGAAGTACAGTTATGCCAATCATGATACCGACACCATAATTTTACAAATTTATATTTTCATCATATTTTTTTTTTAATTTACGTTAATGTATAAAGGGGAGGCCAACCCAGCTCAATATCGACACTCTACCCGGGTTTTTTTGCAAAATTTTTAAATTTTGTTGTCGTATTCATAACATGCAGTCATACCGACCTACAGAGTGTCGTGTTACCTCCTACCTGCAACCCTATAAATTTCACACAATCATGTTACCGAATGTGTTGCACATCCATTCCGCTCGAATGCGATGCATGTTTTGACTTGAAATTGTTGCAAAATTTTCATTCTCCCTACCCGTAGTGTGGGTGCATCACCCGACTTCCTTGTGATATCATTCAACCTGTTTAATTTCCCATGGTCATGCCTTACCTCTTGACCCTAGCCCCGCAACTTTTCTGATTGGTATTTGACTTTTTGGTTATCTGTTTTGCTAACACACGACCCTTCAATTTATACATTGTTAAGTATTTTTTTTTGTGAGGGACGTGTCACTTGGGGCATTTTCCCACCAAGCTGATCTACCCACGAGGTTCACCATGCCCGTTTTCCCATACATATGTGTCGTCCCTTCGCTTGTTGATCAGAATCTGGATTGATGACAAAAAATTTCCAAAAAATAAAAGTGCTCAAAATCACACCAAACTAGAACAACCGAATAACTCTCATTGCCAAGAATCTGGCACAATTTGTTTCACTGAAAACAAACTCCGTATGAAGAAGTTAGAGCCCGCTGATCGTCGTGCCGAGTAGGCGAATTTAAAAAAAAAAGGGTCAAACAGGGTCAAAGGTCAAAATTTGGGTTTTCCTCTGACCCAATGATAAGGTGACATGTGTCAGGTTTTTGTTATCAAATATAAACACTCTTTGGTAGTTTTTTATTTGGTTTTTAATAATCCAATGGGAAGAGGACACGTGGCAAGCCTGGAGGTCACCACATGCCCCACCCTCTAAGGCCAAACTTATGGTAAACTCAATGTCGAAATGATTTAATATATCAAAGTTTGGTATTTATTATTATACAATGCAAAACTTTGTATAGTGGCTTGGCGGAGGTCAGGCTCAACCCCATGACCTCCCCCATGCTACGCACCAACATTACCAAAGGAACACATAATTTTTCTTAAAATGTATGGCTTGTGGCATATATTTGAATTCAAAGAGTTTGAATGGTAGGGGTAAGGAGGGGGCCAGCCCCTAACTAGCCCCATCACCATATGACTATGCCCCAAAAATAAAGGTGGAGCTTATTCCTTAAATGGTAGTATTAACCATAATGTGGGGTTAACTAACTCCTAATCCCATGCATTAGCATTAAGACTATTTTTAATGTGAATTTTTATTAATTTCACAAATAGTGCTAACCACTAGTTAAATAGCGCTTAACACTTAATTAAAATAGGAGTTTAATTCGATAGAGGTTAGGTAGTTCTACTACTTTCGGCGCCACCTCCATTTTTGGCAGACTTAACTGCAGTTTCTCCAGTTTAAGTGGGGTTTCCAAGGCCAGAATTGAATGAAGCATAACTGGAGCATATTTTAACCAAATTGGGCTTAAGAGGAGTCATTCCTAGATTATTTAGATTCTCTAAGCATGATGATGTAGGTTTCAGAGGCATTGGAGCACTTCTATAAGTGATTTTTCCTCTTTGAATATTAAAGACGCCAAGGGCCCCCAGGAGAGGGGGTCATGCCTAGATCATCTAAACACCATTTTCAGAGCTTGAGGAGTCTATTTTGAGGATTTTGGGTCTTCTGAATCCAATGGAGTAGGTTTCAAAGCCATTGTGGCATTGTAGGTCCATGTAATCAGAGAATTGATCATTAATCCAAAGAGGGCCTAGCCATTTGAAGCAGGTCCATGGTTATGTAGTCCAGGAGGGGTGAACCTCATTATCATCTATTGTGTAATGTTTTTGTTTTGTTTTATTTATCTACAATTTACTTGTTGTACATGAGATTTTGATAGCTAATTAACTCATAAATTTCTCATAAAAGACATAAAAATTGACACATAAATCCTCACATAACTGGCTAATTTGAGACGATCCTAAAAAACATTATTTAAACTGATGAGGGAGCTAGCACAACAAAACTAGTTTGCCTATATTAATATCAAGTTGGTGTTGGAGCCTAGTTTAGCTCATTTAGACCTGAGATTTTCGAAGTTTAGCTAGAGAATTAGCTATTGGTTTTGCATTTGTGCAAGGATAATTTAACTATTTTCAAGTTTATGTGTGTGAAGAGAAGGTCAGGATTGAGAGTTCAATTTTCAAATCACAACAAAGAAGATTTGTATGCATTACAAGTGTGATGGAAGCTTCATCAAGCATTGTTTCTAGCCAATATTCCTTAGCAAGACTCTTTGATAAAGATATGTTGCAGAAGCTCTACATCATGAATGATATGGTGCAAGAGATGTATGAAGCTAAGAGGGAGAGAATTATACTTTGAGAGCAGTTTATTACCATGAAGGAGGAGAAGTAAGAGCTTCTTGAAAATATTCATGAGATGGAGACTCAGCTCCATATTGCAAATGAAACCCTTGAAAATATGAATGAGATGGAGACTCAACTCCATGATTCCAAGGAAGCCTTAGCCAAGCATGTGCCTGAAAAAGAGGTATGAAATTCAAGTTTATCTTCCATTTCCTCTCAAGATGAATGTGTAGGTTATTTTTAAAGACAAACTAAAGGAATAGTGTCCAAATTATTGATGAGAATGGGCTATCAAGGTAAAGGGTTGGGAAAACATGCAAAAGGTATAGTTCAACCAATTGTTGTTGAGGAAAGGTCTATGTATTTGGGTCTTGGTTATGGGAAAAATGGAGAATTCTCCAAATCCAAGGAGTCACATGAATGTGTTCCAAGAAGGACTTTCATTACATCTTCATTACGTCAAGCTTGTGATGATTGTGTTCATGAGGAATGCAAAAATTTTATACCCGCTTTGCAATAAGATGCTCATATGCATGCAACTAATGAGAATGGAAAACAAGAGGATGTTGAAATCTATAAATTCATTGAATGCATTGTTGGTATTCTAAAGAGAGCTAGTACCTCATCAAATTCATTTCGTTAGGAAGGTGACAAAGGTGAATGTGCAAGGTGTAAATCTACCTTTAATCAAGTTTCTTTTAATTATGATAAACATGGTAAATCCTCACATACGATTTGGAGAAAGCTTACAAGTTCCTTTTGTGGTTTGAATAACCATAATGTTTTGAGGCATTGGAAGAAGATAGCCATGCATAGGAAAATTTCTAAACAAAGGAGACGGAAAGCCAAAGGTCCATTGGACAAGGAAAACCATGTTGAAAAGAAGATGCAATTGTTTTTCACTCATTTCCATTAGCAAGGTTATCTTGTAGACAAGTGTTGGAATTTTCATCCATCAAGTCATCCATGAAATTTGAAGAAGGTGGAGAGATGGATTGACAATAATGGAAAATAGGATTTCATAATTGATGTGGGTCACGAAGATTCACATGATGAAGTGCAATTGAAAGAAGGGCCATTGAAATGGATTGGTAAGATATGGTTAAATTTCTTATCCAATTAAGGGCTTGCATGTGCTTTGATGAATGCATGTTAAAATTTTATGCTAGGAAGGTGTTTGAGAAGTAGAGTTATGTTGACTCACTTAAATGCAACAAGAATGGAAATTTGTACATGTTTTTCTTTGACTTGAGAGCCAGTTGTTTGAAGAGGCATGTTTTTTCGACGTGTGTTTGGTCGATGATTTGTACACCGATATTTAAGAGTACATGGAGATGTTCACATGAGGTGAAATTTTTTTCTTTGAAGGAGAAAAAGGATATGTCATCAATTTATGTTTCTTGCATGATGCATTTTTCAAATTGATGGTTGTGTTTGTGACAAGATGTCGCAGGATTTTGGGAAGGTCCACTCTTGAGCAAGAGGCTCATGATTAACCTTCATTCTCAAATCCATGGCATGAGAAGCATGTAGAACTATATTATGATGGAATCAAGAAGTGGAAAGTGGACAAGATGCTAAAAATATTGTAGCCAAAACATCAACCATTGTAGACCATTTGATGTGTTGACGCCAAGAAGCGAAGGATATGGTGAATGCATTCTTCCAAATGTGGAATTTGGAACCGGGAGATAAAAAGAATGGTCATTTCTTTTCTTGTGATTACTGATGTTGGAACTCATTTTTGTAGTTCACTCATGTGGGCTTAACCTAGAAAAGTGGTTTCCAAGGAGAAGCTTGCATCAAATGAATGTTTGTGCAAAAGAGGAACACGATTTTTAGTGGGAAGGCCATCAGTCAGTTTTCCAAGAACTGAGGGTTAATTTGGTACAATAAGGTGTTTTTTCAGTCAACAAGAATCCAACAAGTGTTGGATTGGGTTAGAAACAAAAGGAGGACATTGGTTGAAGTGCCAAGTCATTTGCAAGGCAAGGCATGTTAGTGAACCCAAGTGGTTGTCATGGAGATTTTTCCAAGTAGAATCAAGATGATAGAACTTGGGAAAGAGAGGAATATTAAAATCTCATGAGATAACCAAAATTTGTGGGCCCAAAATCCTATCAGTGGGAAGGAGTGATCAGAATCTGGATTGGGGGAAATTTTTTTCCAAAAATTCAAAGTTCTCAGAATCTCACCAAACCAAAAAAACCAGATCGGGCCCATTGCTAGGAATTTGATGCAATTCATTTCATGCAAAAAAAACTCCGTATGAGGAAGTTACAACCCGCTAATCATCATGCGAAACAATAAAATTTAAAAAAAATAGAGGGTCAAACAGGGCCAAAGTTAAAAATTTGGGTTTTCCTCTAGCCCAATGAGAAGCTGACTTGTGTCGGGTTGGGGTTGGTTGAATCTCTAGGCTCGTTGGCATATTTTGATTCGATTTCTAATAATCCAATTGGAATAGGACACGTGGCAAGCCTGTAGGCCACCACATGCCCCCCCCCCCCTCCAAGGCCGAACTTATGGTAAATTCAATAGTCGAAATATTTTAATATATCATAGTTTTGAATTATTATTATACATGCAAAAATTTATATATTGGTTGGGCAGAGGTCGAGCTCGACCACCCCCATGCCATGCATGAACATTACCAATGGACCACACAATGTTTCATAATATGTATGGATTGCGGCATATATTTGAATTCAAAGAGTTTGAATGACAGAGATAAAGAGTGGGCCAGCCCGCTCACCATATGACTATGCACCAAAACTAGAGGAGGAGCTGATTCCTTAAATGGTGAGATTAACCATATTGCGGGGTTAATTAACCCCTAATCCCATGCTTTAGCATTAAGACTATTTTTAATGCAATTTTTTATTAATTACGCAATTAGGGCTAACCACCAGCTAAAAAGCGCTTAACACTTAATTAAACCAGCAATTTTTTTGTCTGATTTTTGGTAGTTTTGCTAATTTCAGCACAACCTCTATTTTTGGCAAACTTAATTAGAGTTTCTCCAGTTTTAGTGGGGTTTCCTAGGCCATAATTGAATGAGGCATAACTGAAGAATATTTTGACCAAATTGGGCTCAAGAAGAGTAATTCCTAGATGATTATGATGCTCTGAGCATGATGGTGTAGGTTGTAGAGGCGTTGGATCACTTGTGTAAGTGATTTTTCTACTTTGAAGATTAAAGAAGCCTAGGGCCACCAGGAAAGGGGGTCATAACTACAACATCTGAAGACACTTTTGAGAGATTGAAGAGTCTATTTTGAGGTTTTTGGGTTTTCTAAATCAAATGGAGCAGGTTGGAAAGAAATTGGAGCACTATAGGTGCATGCAATTGTAGAATTGACAATTAATCCAAAGAGAGCCTAGCCAGTTGAAGCAGGTCCATGGAGATGTAGCCCAAGACGGGTGAAATACGTTACCAACTATTTTATAACGTGTTTTTTGTGTTTTATTTCTCTTCAATTTACTTGTTTTACATGTGTTTTTAACAGCCAATTAACTCATAAATTTCTCATAAAAGACATAAAACTTGACACATAAATCATCACATAATTGGCTAATTTGAGACGATCCTAAACACATTTATTTTAAGCTAATGAGGGAGCTAGCACAAGAAAATTAGTTTTCCCATATTCAAGTCACTTTCCCACCCATTGTCATGTGTCGATCCACCACTTTTCCTCCCGCCCTATCGCGTGTGTCATGTGTGTCATTCGGTCACCCACTTCGTCTTTTTGTGTAAACCTCGCTCGGTTGGCCCATGCCTGTCGGTGGGTGCGATACTCAAGTGTGCAACCTCTTCACATGTTTCGCTGTGACATGTTCAATTTAAGGTGAGTTTCCACTACCACTCCACATGTCGCTCCTCACTGAACATTCCACAGAGCACACTCATCTGCATGACATTAACTGAAATCGAGTATAGGAGGAATTTGGTGTGCCCGCAACTACGTCTATAGGCACATCGTACATCATGGGCATGCCCATACCTGCGACTTGCCTAAGTGTAATGTTTTCTTGGTTGGGTGCCCGACTCGCCAAATGGCAGTGATGCTAACTCGGGGTCCTTAGAGGGGGAGGGAGAAGGGATAGATGGAGATAAATTGAAGGATATGGGAGAGGAGGACTAAAGAGAGAGAGAGAGGGAGAGGAGTGAGAGAGGTAGATAAGGGTAATAGAGGGAGAGGGAGACACAAATATAAAGGGGGGAGAGATAAGAGAGAGGGAGAAATATTGTGAGAGTAATGGAGGGCAGAGAGAGAGGGAGAGAGAGATGGGGGAATATAAAGTGAGGTAGCTGATAAAGAGAGTTAGACGAAGGACGACAGAGAGGAATTGAGAGAGAGGAGGAGAGATGGCGGGATAGAGAGATGGATTTGGAGGGGAAAAGAGGGATGGAAGAAGGAAGACATAGAGAGTGAGAAGTGGAGAGAGAGAGGGAGTGATAAGGGAGATATGGAGAGGGAGTGTGTCTATTTAGGGGTGAGATAAAGAGAAAAATAAGGATAGATGGGAATAAGGGGGAAGAGAAGGATATAGAAGGAGAGAGGGATGGATATAGTAACATATTTGGAGAGAGAGAGAGAGAGAGAGAGAGAGAGAGAGGATTGGAGGAAAAGACAGAGAGATAGAGAGAGAGATTCATGGGGGAAGAGAGAGTGAGGTATGAGAGAAAGGGAGAGAGACGAAGGATGAGAGAGAGGAGGAGATTTATGGTGGAAGAGATAGGTAGGTAGGAGGGAGAGAGAGGAAGTACGAGAGAGAGGAAGAGATAGAGGAGGAGGGAGGGAGGGAGAGAGGAGGATAGAGGGATGGAGATACTAAAAGAGTTGACAGGTGAAGAGAGAGATAGATATAGGTCAGATAGAAACAGAGAGAGAGGAAGGAAGAGAGAGGATGTGTGAGAGTGGGATAGGGAGGTAAAGAAAGATGGAGTTGGAAGGGGATAGAGATGGAGGTAAGAAGAAAGACAAAGAGCGTGAAAGGTGGAGAGAGAGAGTGAGTGATAATGGAGATGGAGAGAGAGGGAGAGACAGGGAGAGAGGAGAAAAAAATAGGAAAGAGAGGTAGAAGTGGGGGAGAGGGAGAATAGGGGAAGATAGAGATATATATGGAAGGCGAAGAGAGGGAAGAAGAGAGAGACAGAGAGAGGGAGTGTGGGACAGAGATATGGAGAGAGGGAGGGTGGGAGCCTGTGTGTTTGGGGCGTGAGAAGGAGAGATGGACAGAGATATAAATATAGATGGAGGGGGGAGTGAGGGAATAATATTTCTTGCATTGGATGCATTGATTTCAGTGTATATGGTGATTTCTAATATCATTTTATTGCTTGGACTATATACATTGATTTTAATGTAGTTATTTATTTCTAATGATATTGATTTCTTGCACTACATGCATTGATTTCAATGTAGATAATTCCTAATCATATTTGATTTTTTTCACTAAATGCATTGATTTTAGTGTAGACGATGATTTCTAATCCTATTTTATTTCTTGCACTAGATGCATTAATTTCATTGTAGATGCTTATATCTAATTATATTTGATTGCATGCACTAGATGCATTGATTTCAATGTAGGTGATTTCTAATCCTATTTGATTTCTCGCACTAAATGGATTGATTTCATTTTAGATGGTGATTTCTAATCTTATTTGATTGCTTGCACTAAATGCATTGATTTCAATGTAGATGTTGGTTTCGAAATATATTTGCTTACTTTCAATTTATACATTGTTTTGAATGTAGATGTTGATTTCTAATCCTATTTGATTGCTCACATTAGATGCATTAATTTCAGTGTAGAAGTTTTTTTCTAATCTTATTTGATTTCTTGCAATAGATGAATTTATTTCAATGTATATGTTGATTTATTATTTCATGTAATTCGATGTATGATTGTAGATTAATTTAAAAGTGATTGGATTAACAATATACATTGATTTTAGTGTAAGCACAAAAATTTATTGACAATGTACATTGATTTTTGTGTTATAGTAATTGAAATTATTAATATTGGAGAGAAAGAGAGACAGGGTATGATGTTTACTACAATAGATCGAGCTAAATATTCAAATGGTTTACGATTTCAATTATCCTTTTGATATAATAGATATGAAAAGATGACAAAACTAACAAGGGTGACAATAAGAATAGTATAAGAACATAGTGATCACAATGAATACTATTTGTAATTGAATACATTCGTATTATTCACATTTTCTATCATTCAACACTATTATTGTCACTTTGCATTCAAAAAATTTATTTCATTATTTTTGATGATTAAAGTTATTAACAATATGTATCATCTCAAGAAACTGAGGTAACTGAGAAAAATTAAAATTAAATGACCAGTTTAATCTCACACATATTTAGCATATTTAAAATGACTATAGTAATATTAGATAAATTTACATACTATTGATAAAATTAATCATTTCTTCGATAGACTTTCCTTGGCCGCATACAACTCAAACTAGCCTAGATCCATCTTAACTCTAGATCTACCAAGAATCGAGAGGGATGAAATACCTCGAGGTGTAAAAATTTCCTCAAATTTTTCACTCAAAAAAATGTTTGCACCCTGAGATATTTGATCCCTCTCCGCGCTTGATAGATCTGGAGTAAAAATGGATCTAAGAAAATATATATCATATGTGGATATTACAAAATTATGATAAATATTTTGAAGTGTTAATGAAGCTTAATAGAATTTAATTAATGTAATATTTTTTTATAAGTGCTTTTTTTTTTTTATAATCAAGGTTTTCGTATGGAATGAAATCACATGTTTCAAGTAAATAGATTTCTCAAATGTCATATGATTCATAACAATGTTTATTTATATTTTCCATTAAAAATATTTTTTATCAACTTGATGACTAGTTTTAATGCACGTGATTAAATTTCCCAAATATCCCTTACGAAAATTAAGAAAAACAAAGTAATTATTCGCTATCAAAATATTGCAGTGTTATGTATAACAGTGATTGAACCAGAGTTGCCACAAACATCACGATCTATGAGCATATGACCTATTGTCAACCATACTGAAATATATTGAACCATGGTGGAGGCCCATTGTTGACCATGTAAGCCTATAGTGAATGGTTATGGTTAGCCATAGTCAAACCATGGTTGAGCATCAACAACCATTATTTCAATGGTAACCATAGTGAAATCATGGTCAACAATAGTCAAAATATGGTCAACGATAGTCAAACCATATTCAAACCATGGTCATCTATAGTCAATCATGTTCACCTTTGGTTGAACATAGTCAAACCTTCGGTAAATTATGGTAAATCATAGGAAACCCATGTTCAACCATAGTTAATCATGATAAGCCATAGTGAAACCATGGTCAACCATAGTCATACAATTGTTAACCATAATCGTTCATAGTCATAACATAGCCATTTTTTGACTCTCATTAACCATAAACCTTAAACCTAAGGGTCCATTGCATTAATCCATAAAATCAGTTGAATCTATAAAACCCTAGAAGATGCTTGTAACAGATATTCAATTCATGCATGGTCTTATAATTCACTCTCATTGATTATTTTTTAATAACCCTAAAAAAGACACCATATTATTAAACCCTAAATATTATGCACCGTATATTTTATGAGAAATTTTATAAACCATATTATTAAAGGTAATATTATAAACCCTATATTATGAACCCTAACATTAAACTCAATATTATTAACCCTAATATAAAAAACCCAATATTAAACTCATTATTATAAACCCCAATATTATAGTTGATCATGATCAAACTTGGTCAACCTTATGTTTACCGTATTTAACAATAAGAAGCATGATAACACAGTCAAAGATAGTCAACCTTTCTAGGATGAACATCGATAATCACAGTTATCCATGTTCAATTGTAGTCACAATATCATTAACCATAGCGAACACATAGTCAATAATGTGTAAAATAGTCACATGGGAAACAAATTTATTTAAAGGGCATTACATTAATCCATAAAAATAGCTAAATTCGTGATGCAGGAGCATCCGGCTCGAAAAATCATTGTACTTTTGGTTGACTTAGGGGGTCAACTGTTTGTTAAAGAATTTAATTTATTAATAGGAGAATTGTATATTTTTAATCATTCGAGTGAGAAATATGTGTGTGATGTGTTTAAATGTAAATATTCTCACTTAATTGAGAATACAAGAGATATTAGACTTGTAAAGATCTCATGAATATCTTGGGGATTAGGAGATCCTAGAATATGGAATAGGTTGAGTCAAAAGTGTATTAAGAGATTTTAGGAATTAGTTGAGTGATCTATGGAGAAGAGCATGGATCTAGAATGATCCACAACTATGAAATTGTTTGTATAAATGTAAGCTTGCATATGGGAAGAATAGGTCGGTGTGAGTGTGTGTGAGAGTGTGATGAGATGTATAGAGAGGCCATTTTAATATTGGAAATCAGGACATAGATAGAGGATAGACAGAAGTTGTGAGTATATATACATGTACAAAATTTGATTGAATGAAATAGTGTTCATGTTATATTTCATTTCCTTTGTGTGTGTGTTTTGTCTATATAATTAACATAAGTGATTAATAGTCATAGGAGTTTGTCATGAGCATGATTATTTAAGATATTTCTGGGATTAATGATTAGTTGTATGGTCTCGGATCAAGCTTAAATATACCTCTGCAGTAAAGTATACCTTTATGGCTCTTTTTATTTACTTATGTAATCTTAGTTGATAGTCTTTAGAGACATATTCTCTGTTGGTTGAAGCACTTTAGGTTTGGAAGTGGTTCTGCAGATTGATGTCATGGGTTGTATGGTAAAGAAGAGTATAAAATGCAGTGATGGAATTGTGCCATGGTTAGATGGTGGAGATCATTGAAGATTCACCGATTTTGTTTATGGATGCAATGGATAAGAGTGATCTGAGCATGGTTGTCAAGCATAGTTAATGAGAGCTCGTTAATCAGTGTGGACATGCGAGTGGTAATCATTGATGTGCATGACCTGTGTATGCTTGTGACTTTATAATTCCACATTGAATAATCCTTGTGTGAAATGAAAAGTCTCTCTCTTTTAAGGTGTTGGAGTTTTCAACCTAGATGACGTTGAAGTATTATTTCAAGAATTCCCGGGAGAGAGGCAAAGCAATCATAAGGTAGTATTTACAAAGTGTAAAGTTGGGTTGAGAGGAAGTGTGTGCAAGCTTGGAAAGACAAGTGTATCTGCATTAACGTAGAGCTTAACAACGCTTTAAGGGTGGCATGATCCACACAAGGAGATGGAGTAGCATATGAAGGATATTTTTTTCCCGAAACAACAATTTTGGTCCTCTTCACAAAGTTCTGTTTTTGATCTAGATACAAAGGTTCTTGTTGCCGCGATTTAGTTTCTATTCCTGAACTAGCGGTTCAGTTCTTATTCCCAAAGATGGGTTCTTGTTCTCACTTCCATGTTTTGAATACATCAAGCAAGACCAAAGGAGACTGAGCACATGGATTTTGAGGAACAAAGGGTTGATACGGTGATGTGTTTCCTCAATCGTGCTCAGGTTTTTCAGGTAGTGCAAAACTTTGAAAACTAATCCTTCCATATTTATGTACAAATCAAATGACCAAATTTTAATGAATAGAATAGAGATATGAAGGATTGAAGTTTCTTGATTGAGACTTGTAGTGTAGCCTTATTGTTTTAAAGCTACCTATTGTGGAGTTATAGACCTGGTAGGTCATCAATCCATAAGACCCTAGAAGAGATGCGTAATTGATATTCAAGTCATGCTTGGTTTTACACTTCACTCTCGTTGACTCTTGTTGATAAACAAAAAAAATAAAAACCATATTAATAAGTCTTATATATTAAACACCCTATATTATAAACCCTAATATTATACTTTACCATGATCAAAATTGGTCAACCCTATGTTTACCATATTTAACAATAATCGATGTGTTAACAAGTCAAAGATAGTCAACCTTTCTAGGGTGAACATGGAAAATCATAGTCAAGCATGTTAAAAAACAATCATAAAATAATTGACCCTAGTGAAAACATAATCAATGATGTTCAACAATACTCACGCATTGTCAACCATAGTCTAACAACGATAAACTATCATCAACTATGATCACCATGGTTGACTATGATTGAACATACTTAACTATGGTCATCATGGTCATCAACTATAAACTATAGTTGACTATATTTAGCATGGTTTACATATGTCAACCATGTGAGTCATGTTAAACCACATGAAACTTAGTTCAATAATATTCAATCATGGTCATCCAAAGTCACTACAATCACCCTTTAAAATCCATGGGAATCCATTCTCAACATGGGAAACCATTATTAATATGGCCAAATATCATCAACCTAGGTCACCATGGTAAATGAGGGTCAACAATAGCCTTCCATTATCAATTATACAATCATAATCTCTCATCTAAAACTATGGTTAACCAAGGTCAAATTAGTCAAACCATGTTCACCCATGGTGAACTTGGCCAAGCCAAGTGGAAAACATTGCAATGCAACATTACAAAATTAGTTAACCACCTTTACTAATGTTGTTGACTACGTTCAAGAGTGTTTGCCTATGTATTATATTCAACACTCTTCAACTTATGTCAAACTAAATCACCTATTAATATTATTGATTAAAATGAATAGCCAAACATAAAAAAAGTTAACCTTTATAGCCTATGCTTAAATAGTTGACCATGACCAAACTTGGTCAACCCTATGTGTACCATATTTTAAGAAAATCAAAAGTTACTCATAGTTGTCCTATATTAATGTAACTTGACCATATTCATATATAGTCAACCATGCTTAACCAAAGAAAAATATTTCCAATCTTAGTACACTAAAGTCATCCTTCGTCAATCATAATGAGGATTAAAAAGTGATCAATGATAATATTAATACTAATACAATTAAATAATATTAATATTAAGTTTAATTATATTATTATTATCATTATTATTGAATATAATATTAGTAGCTTAGAATGATAAAATTTGGTCAACGTTATAATGCAACATTACAAAATTAGTCAACCATATTTACTAATGAAGTTGACTATGTTGGAGTATGTTTGATAGTAAACAATGTTAATTTTTAGTCAAAGTTAATTGCCTATGAATATTATTGATTAATATTAAAAATCAACATGTTGCGACGTCACAATGGTACATAAATCTATCCAACGTCGCAATGTGACAAACATTGTGACAATGTTACATTACATTGTTGTTTCTCCAATGTGATATTTAGATGGTATAAAAATATTTCTAATATGGCCTTCTGAAAAACAATGTCATGATGTAACATGGTTGAAAATCATTGTTGCAATGTTACACTATATTGCAATTTATTCAACGTCACAATTTATTCAATTCATGTTATGTGTTTTTTAGGCATATTATAATGATAAGCCATGGTATTGGCCTATGGTATTGTAACAAAGATTATCTACATATTAATAAACGTCATGGGGTAAAGTAGGGACTTATCTGCTTTGATCATCCATTTAATTTATATCGTTGCGCTAGTATCACTTTACAATCTTAGAGTTTATTGTTTACAAAGTTGTTGGTGCATTGAAACTTCCTCTCAATGTCACTTTTAGTGATCATAAGGAGAATTTGGCTTCATATGTGAACATTCTCTCTCTCTCTCTCTCTCTCTCTCTCTCTCTCTCTCTCTATATATATATATATATATATATATATATAATTAAATTTTATTATTTTTAAATTAATAATAAAATTAAATAATTCCATATATCGTTAAAAATTTATCATTTAAAAATTTAAATATAACACAAATAAATTTAGTCAAAAATATGTTGTTTTTATTCTTTATTAGAAATTTGTTATTTAACAAACTAAATTAAATAAAAATAGTGTTAAAATTGTAAATAGACTTATGGAGCTCAATTTTGTTAGTAGGATGAAGCTTCCAATCGTTTGGACAGTCACTCTGCCCATCCTCAGAGACAAAAGAATATTTTTGAATAATGATATGAGAGAGTTGAGGTGCTCAATATATTAATGTGAGGGAGTTGTTGTCATAAAACATTAAATTTAAAAATAATAAAATTAAATATATATTAACAAATTAAAAAAGTGACAAAAAATTAGTGTTGACCATAAATAAAATACTTCAATTTCCACATGGTTTCTTGGATATGGTTTTGGCTCAGAGAGTCCCTTGTATTTTAGGTGGATGCGGAAGAGATGGCCCAAGAAAAATCTGTGAAAGGAGAACCAAATGTGGAAGGCCCAATAGAATAGTTATGTCGTGCATGCTTGTGTTAAGGGAATGTTGAAACAGGTTCGACAATTGATAGCAAGTCGGGAGGCAGAACTCACCCATCGAGCCAATGATGAGATGCAAGAAGGAGAATCGGAGATGTTGGTTTCAGATCCAGGTCATACTCATGGTAGGGTCACTCAATATAAACATACCATCCACCTTTACTAGATGATGAAGAATATCGTGGCCAGAGATATTATGCATACCTCTCAATATATTAAAATTGATCCTACTCTTGCAAGAGACCCAGAAAGGCTTCTAGCTAGCCGAATCTCGTATCCAACAAGAGAATGTCTGGTTGGAACGAATTGAGCAACTCCTCTAGTACCCTCGTTAATCGGAGATTCCAGGATCTAGTGTAAAATATCCTGCCCCACTTGAGTCCTCTAATGACTAATTTGAGAATGGTTGTATATCAGTATTTTGAGTATTTTTTTTTATGTTTTCCATGTTGATTACTAGTACTATAGTTAGTGTGACAAAAACCTTTGGATTTCAGACATTACGACCTATCAAGCAGAATTTGATCGACTCAAAGAATTCAAATTTTGGATGTCTTATAATTCTTTCTGATGGCCAACAGACATGGTTTCCCAATGGACAAGTTGAGGCCACAAAATGTTTAGCATGATGTGACTTAATTAAATTATGAATGAATGAAAGAAATGTCCTACTTATCTTACAAAAAATAAATGGGTTTTAAGATCCATTTATTTTGGATCTTAATTTTTATTGCGATTAATACTTTCCACAAATTGCATATTTGAATCTATATTGTATTTTCCTATATGTTACATGAAAATAGGGAGAAAGGGTTGGTTTTTATGAAAAATATTATCACTGTCTGTGTGCTTTTTGAATGCTTTAGTTATTTCATTTGTCAATATCAATAAATTTTGACCATTGATATATAAATATCCATAAGATAGTTGGTTTTAATATGTATGTTCTCTCTGTTTTTTCAATTTCTCCTTTAATAATCTCATAAATCCATTCCTTCTGAATATTTTAATAGACAAATTAATTCAAAATTCAACTTTATTTTGATGCTCTGAATTAAGTTTTCAAAGGTTCCCATCTTGATCCTCTGAAACTACCTTAGAATTCATTGTGTATGCCCTATCGTAGTGGATTGTTCTTTCTTTTATTCATCCATCTACAAAAAATGGCAAAGGTGTGAGATCTTCTATCGACCTTGCCTTTATCAATCTTGATGAGACAACCAATTATCTTGGTAAACCTATCTAAAGCCTAGCTATTTAGCTCCATCACCCAATAAACTATTGATTTGAGGTCCAACCAAACCCCACATCAACCCAACCTATCTATAGATCTAGCCACAATGTAAAAGTTAGAGAGAACCCTCTCTGGATTGAAGGGGTTAGCCTTCAGTCTACAAGTTGGATTGAAAAATTTACGTTCGAAACATCGCTCCCACAAGCAAGAGAAACTTTTCGAGTGCTAAGAGTCTCTACAAAGACAAAAGCGAGGATTAAAGACATATTGTCTCTATAAAGATAATACGTCATTAATTCTAATTATTGTCTCCACAGAGACAAAAACAAAATTGTCTCCTAAGATACAATAATACTTGTGTTACATACTAACATGAATTAATCAATCATATTTTGGTTTTTTTTATTATATAATTTTTATATTGGTGTATTTCAATGGTGAGATATTTTTCTAGATTACAAAACTCATATTGTATTGCCTTTAAATATATATTTTTTATTGTCTCTAGAGAACAATAGCTAGGATTAAAGACATTGCCTCTATAAGAGACAATAATTCTTGTGTTGTATAATGTCTTTATAGAGCCAACTTTTTAACAAAATAATTTGGGGCACTAGCTTAAAAACAATATTTAAGACAATGCACACATTTGTTTTTGTTTCAAATTGAGATAATTTATCAAAAATGGTTTCAAAATTTTTCCTAAAACCCTATATGTAGTAGTGAGTAATAGTATGTCCCCACCAGCCATGTGTAGTAGTGAGGAATAAAATGTTCCCACCGTCATTCTCGGTTGCACAATAATAGTGTTGTTTAGTGGTACCCTCAACACACTCTCTCAATCTGTTTTGAGGGACTATCTACCTATGAGCCCCTGGTACAGGTTCTCAAAATGAGTGTTAGTGATCTATTAGCAACGAGAAAACTTAAATACCGCCTCAACGAATATGATCGAAGGAGACTCACAGCCCCAACCGATATGATCTAGTGGAAGTATGAAAATGTAATTTAAGCTTGCAACGGATATGATACAACGGCAGCAATAAAATTCAAATTTTGTTGTAATGGAGCTGTCTATGTCATTCTCACATTAATGTCCAACTCACTCCATGGGTAAAGGACTTCTTTCACCTCATTACGTCTAAGAAAATCATAATTAATTTTAATTTAAAATTAACTCCTTTCAGTTTTGTTTTTTTTTTATACATGTAATTGTGAGGGATTTGTAGTATTTTGTTATTTAAATATATTTTTAAATCCGTAAATAAAATCAATATTATTGTAAATTATACAACTCAAAATATTTTAAAATAAAATTAACTGAAACATTTGGGTTTTATATCCTTGATTCTACTTTGAATAATGAATGAATAGCTTTCTTTCACCAGCTCTGACCTCGTGAAAGACAAAGTCTGCCATTGAATGAATAACTTTCTTCCACCAACTCTGACCTCGTTAAAGACAAAGTCTGCCATTGAATGAATAACTTTCTTTCACCAGCTCTTACCTCGTTAAAGACATAAAGTCTTCCAGGCCTGCAGAATTATAATGAAAAAAACAATGGAAAGATCGGGCAAAATCCAGGTTTCGTGACTCTAGAACAATGAAGGCGTCCTCCCTCTATTGGTTTCGACGATAAAAAGAAAATCCAGAAAACGAAAACGAAAATTTTCTTTTAAGAGGGTTATCCATTAGTCAAAGATGCTCGAACATCACATCCCCACCTTTGCGCTTAGCACCGAGATTGGAGGAACAAGTAAGCTGTGTCTGCCTCGACTATGTATTTCTCGAAAATCTATTTGGATTCTTCCAAACTTTTATCTTCCCAATAGATTAATTTTTCAACGATATTTTAATCAATTTGTGCTTTGCAATTTTCTTGTTCTACTATCTCTGTGTTCTCACGTGTTCCTCGTTCTGGTATCTGGGTATCTTCTTTACTCAACGAACGATCCGATCATCTTCATTTGTAATATTTTTCACAAATATTTAACATATATTTCAATCAACGATCTGCTCTTCTTTACCTGTAACACCCCCGGAAACATGTAACTTTGAATATTGTGGACGTAAACATTATGATAAGCACTTACGTAATATTATTATAATCATTATCTGAAATTTTCCCGAGTATCCCCCCACTATCCAGCAGAAACAAATATTTTTCAGCGTCATCTTATTATATGGTTCCGTTAAAGTCTCTCCCATGGATTTATGCTACTCAAAGAAGAAAGCAATTTCAATTACAGAACATTTAGATCTTTTTCAGCTTCATCTTATTATATTGTTCCTTTAAAACCTCTCCCGTGGATTTCTGGTACTCAAAGGAGAAAGCAATTTCAATTATAGAACACTTAGATGGAGCATGTTCATGTGAGAATCCATCTCAGCCCTTTCTTATTGAGCATTGTAAGGATTTTAAAATTTCATGTAAGAAAAATAATTGAGATATATTTACGTTATTTCTCTGTTATCATAATTGATTATGTATTTACCATCTCAACCCTTTCTTATTGAATATTGGAAGGATTTTAAAATTTCATGGCAAAAAAACTATTGAGATAAATTTACATTATTTCTCTTTTATAATAATTAATTAATTCTGCTTAATAATATTTTTCACATGTCTTCAATTTCAGTTATAGCAGCATATACTGACAATTTATATGCCCATCGACTTTTACTCCCTGTCACAAAATCCAATCCACAAGTTGAACGACTCGAAAAACCATTTAAAATAATGACGAAGAATAAGTTGGAAATAATTAATATTATTTGTATATTAATGGAGAAATAGTTACATTGTTGTAACGTAGCTATTTAAGTTAGGATTAGTTCGTAGGATATAGGAGATTGTTTACAACTCCCTGATTCTTTGTGATGTACTTATAGTTGTATCATTCCATTAATGAATGTGGAGTGTGTACTCTCCATTTGAATGCAGTCTCCAGGTGCAGTACTCATCTGTGAGCTACAACTTCTTTTCAGTTCAGTTTTTATCTTGGTATCAAAGTTCAGATTGGGTGAGCCTAATTTGTTTATAGAGAGCCCTAGTGGCTACAGAGCCTTCTTGGCTACGGTGTACACAGGAGCATTGTCCTCATAGGAGCTTTGTGCTCTCAGGTCTCGGATGGTTAATTGATCTCTGAGTAGAAGAGGGTTGGCGCGATTTTTCCGCTGACACGCATGCCAGAATGCCCAATTGGCGCGACTGTTAGGGCCATACTCGCGCCAGCGTGCTGAAACACGTGATTGGCGCGATTGTGGAGGCCATACCTGGGCCAATTTGGTGACTCGCACTGATTTTATTTGGGCCCGGATTTTTTGCCTCAAGAAAGCACCAATCTCTCTCTGTGGAGGTTCTGCACATCAGATTTACCCAGTGGTGGTAGATTGGATTTGCCCAGTGGTGGCAAATCGGAGTTACTCGGTGGTGGTAGACCGAAGTTGTGGATTTACCCGGTGGTGGTAGATTGGATTTGCTCAGTGGTGGTAGATCGAAGTTGCCCGGTGGCGGCAGATTGAAGTTGTGGATTTACCCAGTAGTGGTAGATTAGATTTTCCTGGTGATGGTAGATCGAAGTTTTCCGGTGGTGGCAGATCGAAGTTGTGGCTTTTCCTGGTGGTGGTCGATCGGATTTTCCCGATGGTGGTAGATCGATGTTGCCCATTGGTCGTAGATCGGAGTTGCAGACATAATTGCTGGAGGTTCAACACATGTGATTCACCCGGTGGTGGTGGATCTGAGTTACAGTCACAAGATCGGACCAGTTTGGTGGCAGATCTGTGATTAGGAGCTGGTATGTATTGAATTTCTATTAATGTATCTTGTAATTATTCAACTCGTTAGAATCATCGGAGGGTCTGGAATTAGATCAGTCCAGTATGAATAATACCATAGAAACATATCTCAACTAATTTAGCAAACTCGATGGGTCCAATTTCACCAATTGGAAATTCAAGCTACAGATATTGCTTGAGGGAGAAAATGCATGGTCGATTGTCACAGGGGATGAGCAGAAACCAAATATTGTAACAGGAACAACTGCACTTATACAAGACTGGGATAAAAGGAAAAACAAAGCAAAAGTTATATTGAAGATGTCCGTTAAGGACAATATTATCCCACATATTAGATATGGCAAATCGTCCACTGAGATTTGAATGAAAATTAAGAATTTATACCAGACACAAAATACAAATCGCATCTTGTCTCTCAAAGGCAAGTTGTTTGCGATGAGGATGGAGGAGAATGAATTTGTTGCTGGATTCATTGCGAGGGTTAAAGACCTGAAGGATAGATTGGGAAACATCAGAGAGAAGGTGTCTGCTTCCGATCTAGTCACAATTACATTGAATGGAATGAAGGATTAATATCAGATGTTCATCACTGGATTTCCAGCGAGGGATAAACCCCCTACATTTGAAGAGTTGACAGGAATATTGCTACAAGAAGAAGAGCGGCGGAAGAATTTAAAACTGCAGAGTGATGATCTTGCTCTGATGGAAAAGAGACAATAGTTTAGAGGGAAGCAGCCACTGCAGCAACAACAGCCACAACAACAACAACAGAAACAAAGAGAAGGTAGCGTGTTTCAAAAGAGACCATTTAGAGGTACGTCTGCAAACAATTTTTCAAAAAAAATTGTTTTTACAGTGGGAAAATAGGCCACCATATTAAGGACTGTTATAAGAGGCAGACAGACGAAGCAAGGAATATGCAGAGAAAGCACAAAGGATGCTTTGTTGATGAAGATTAAGACCATAGTCATGAACTTCGACTATTTACAATTGATTGTGCTCTTTTAGCATCTAAGCAAGATGAGGACGACATATGGTATGTCGATTTTTGCGCATCCTCACATATGACAGGTAAGAAAGAATGGTTTGAATTTCTTGAAGAAACTTCATGTGGATCTAAAATTTATTTAGGAGATGAGATCCAAGGGTACAGTGATATTCCGGTAAAGTTACTTGGCGGTGACATTAAACATCTTAAGAATGTATTGTATGTACCCGGGATTAGGAAAAACTTGATCTCTGTATCTATGATAACTAATCAGGATATGTTAGTTGAATTCTTCAAGACCCACTGTGTCATAAAGGATAGAAAGATGGAAAATGTTGCATCAGGGGTGCATGTGGGGGCCCTGTACAGACTAGATGTGAAAAGCATGCCACAGCAAGCCATGGTTGCAACAAGATTCACAGCTCAAAACCTCTGGCACCACAGATTCGGTCACCTTAATTTACAAGACCTCATGTTACTTCAGACAAAAGGTATGGTCGATGTACTCCCTACTTTTCATAGTGTTAAGTTAGATTGTGATGGATGTGCATTAGGGAAAATGCATAGAGAAGAGTTTCCTCTGCATGTTAATAGAAAGGAAAGAGATATTCTAGAGCTGGTGCATACAGACATATGCGGACCTATGCAGACAAGGTCGCTAGATGGTGCATATTATTTCCTTCTATTTACTGATGATTGCACTAGATTCTCTTGGGTATATTTTTTGAGTAAAAAGAGTCAAACCTTTTAGTGTTTCAAAGAATTTAAAACTTTGGTGGAAAAACATAGGAAAATGTATAAAAATTCTCCGCTCAGATCAAGGGGGAGAATACAGGCTGGGAGAGTTCATGAAATTTTGCAGATATCATGGGATTGTTCAACATTTTACAGTGCCTCATACACCACAGTAGAATGGAGTGGCAAAATGAAAGAATAGAACTCTTATGGAGTGCGAAAGGAATATGCTTCAAGGTAAGGGTCTATCAAATGATTTTTGGGCGGGAGCCATCAACACTGCTATTTATTTAAAGAATAGGGGTCCTACTAAATGTCTTGGCTTCAAAACCCCTTTTGAAGCATTATATGGATTTAAACCAGTAGTGATTCATTTAAGAGTATTTGTGTCAAAAGCTTTTTCCCATACACCTAAGGTGGATAGAAAGAAGTTAGATCCTAAAGCCATGAAATGTATCTTTGTAGGATGTGGTACTGAGTTTAAAGCATATAATTTATTTAATCCTATGACTCATAAAATATTTGCAAGTCGAGATGTAGTATTTCATGAATAGGTTGAGGAAGGAAAGGATGAAAGTGATAATGATTGGCACATTCCATTATTGATGGAAGAAATCAACAGGGATGATTAGGAGCAAGAGCAAAAAGAAGAAGAAGAAACAGGTGATGTAGCCAATAATGCAAGCCCGTAGAAGTCTAAAGTAGACCGATTTGAGGTAAGTCCCCTACCAAGGAGATCAGGTAGGAAGACTCAATTACCAGCCAGATTGAAAGACTATGCTTTAATGACAAGTATTTTAAACATTGTAGAACCCATAAATTATAAAGAAGCAAGTCAATCTAATGCATGGAGGGCTATAGTGAATGAAGAAATTGAATCAATTACTAGAAACCATACTTGGGATTTAGTTGAACTGCCTGAAGGAAAATCACCCATAGGTTGTAAGTGGTTGTATAAACCTAAAGTAAATGTAGATGGGAGTATAGAAAAGCTTAAAGCTAGACTGGTAGCAAAGGGCTATTCACAACAAGAGGAAATATATTTTGATGAAACCTTTGCTCCTGTAGCGAAATTAAATACCATTAGAATGCTAGTCTCTTTAGCTAAAAAATATAAGTGGACGCTACACCAGTTAGATGTTAAGTCTGCATTTCTGAATGGTGATTTGAAAGAAGAAATTTATTTAGTTCAGCCTGAAGGGTTTGTTAAAAAGGAGTAGGAACATCTTGTTTGTAGATTGAAAAAGGCATTATATGGTCTAAAACAAGCACCCAGGTCATGGTATGAGAAGATCGATTCATTCTTTGTACAACATGGTTTTCATAGAAGCATGAATGATCCAAATTTGTATACCAAGTTTAATAAACAGAGGCAAATTATTTTGATTTCTTTGTATGTGGATGATATGATTATAATAGGCAATGCAGATACTCTGATCAAAGAAATCAAATGACAGATGTTGCAAGTATTTGAAATTAAAGATCTCGGAAATCTCCATTATTGTTTGGGTCTGGAAGTATGGAGAGATTCTGGATAAACTTTTCTTACTCAAGGGAAGTATGCCAGGAATCTGCGAGAAAGATTCAAGATGGAATAGTGTAAGTCAACAGTAACACCATTGCAGCAGAATCTGAAGTTGTGCAGTGATGATGGCACTAAGGAGGTGGATGCCACTAAGTATAGACAGCTAGTTGGTAGTCTGATATATCTTACTACAAGTAGACCAGATTTGGCATACTCTGTTAGTGTGTTGAGCCAGTTCCGGTCTAAACCTCTCGAAATTCATTGGGTTGCAGCAAAGAGCGTGTTGAGGTATCTTTGTAGTACTAGTGATTATGGTATTTTATACACTGTCCCATCTGATGTTACTTTAGCAGGTTTTTCAGATTCTGATTGGGCAGGCAACCTGGATGATCGAAGATCTATCACAGGTTATGCATTCAGCATTAGATCTGAGGTTATAACATGGAGCAGCAAAAAGAAAAGTATTGTAGCTTTATCTTCAGCTGAAGCTGAGTACCAAGCATTGTGTGCAGCCACATGTGAAGCTATCTGGTTAAGAAGACTTCTCAATGATGCAGGAGAAGAATAGAAAGAAGCAACTACCATTAAAAGTGACAACCAGAGCACTATCAAGCTAGCATACAATCCAGCATTTCACAAAAACACCAAACATATCAATACTCAGTTCCATTTTGTTCGAGAAAAACTTCAGTCAAAGGAAATATGTGTTGAATATTGTAAATGTTGTAACAATATGGCAGATATTTTTACTAAGCCTCTTGGGAGAGTAAAGTTTGAATTTTTTAGAGGGATGTTAGGAATTCAGGGTAATCCTTTCTCCATTAAGGGGGAGAGTTGGAAATAATTAATATTATTTGTATATTAACAGAGAAATGGTTACATTGTTGTAACGTAGCTCCTTAAGTTAGGATTAGCTCCTAGGATATAGGAGTTTGTTTACAACTCCCTGATTCTTTGTGATGTACTTATAGTTGTATCATTCCATTAATGAATGTAGAGTGTGTACTCTCCATTTGAGTGCAGTCTCCAGGTGCAGTACTCAACTGTGAGCCGCAACTTCTTTTCAATTCAGTTTTTATCTAAATAAACTTCAGGGTTTCACTTTCTTCATTCCTGTAAAGAAAAAAAGGCATCTAATCGAAGGACACGCCTTTACATGTTACCGATGTTGACGAATAACATTGAACGATTTTCATAACGGCAACCCTATGTGCTGTGTATGCGTATCCCAAAGGTGGTTTTGCTTCTTTTTTTAGTTTTCATCTAATTTTGAGTATCCCAGCCTAGAGCATGCTATCTTCCTGAAGTGTTTTTTTTTTTTTTTTTTTTTTTTTTAATATTTTTTTTGTAATTTTTAGTTCTTTATATTTTAAAATTCAAACGTTTTACATTTATTAAATAAAATTATATAAATGAAATGTTTGGTAAATTATAATAACTATTTATATATAATAAATATCAAAATATTTATAATATGGTTTATATGGTTATTATTAATCATAAAAAAAATTAAGATATAAATTAAATAGATATATATTGAGGTTTTAAATTTACTTCCAATTCATCATAGAGTTCTTAAATTCTAAATAGACTTTGTTACAATATTATGGAACAATGTCATTACTTACCAATATCACATAGCTCATTTCAATTGAAAGCATTTGTTTTAATTAGTCAATTTAATTAAAAAAGACAAAAAAACACATAAATACTTTGGACATAAATTTTAACTTTTGATTTAGGTATACTATTAATTATGTTTTGTAGTATTCTTGAAACTTCAATCCCTACTATCTGCCTATTAATTATCAATAATTAAATTAAAATTATAGAACTTCACAAATTCTTAGAGTTACAAATATCACATAAGTATTTTGATGACTATCTACTTTAAGTATTTTGATGACTATCTACATTTAATATCAAATGAAAAATAATCAAATGTATTTTCACGAACTTTTCAAATAAACTCTAAAAAAAAAGTTGATATTGTTAGTTGTCTTTAATGCTACTCAAAACTTTTCCCATTTATTTTTCTGATCTAATTTGTCTAAAATCCTGCAGAAATGGATTGAAATCACACTTTTGATGAGTAAACTCTGCATAATGAATACAATAAAAAACCAATTTAAATAACACAAATCAAAATTTCACCTCAAAATTTTCCACCAAATTCCAACTAAAAATTATACAAAAAGATTTCTCTAACAAAACTTCTATAGGAATTTTCTTTGACCAGATCTCTATAATGCAATAGGGATCATGATATCTTTTTGCTATTTAGATTTTATAAAAATTTAATAAAACATTTTAGATGTAATTTTTTAATTTTAATAATATCAATATTTTAGCATAAACAAATTCCACCGCATGCCCAAGCCCATAAATGTCAAAAATTACTTTCATTTCGTTGCATGTTTTTCGGCCAAACCCTTGAATGGATACAGGTTTGTTGGTGTGAGCGATGAATACCTCGAGTCTGTACTTTTACAAAGTTTGGTAATTTAAGCTATTACATGCATCTGCGAAGGATTCTTTTAATGCAGATATTATAGAGTTTCACTCATTATTTTTTATATGCAATTCGATCCATTTACATAACCACTTTTATATTTTATATCCAAATTGATCCATTTACATAGCCACTTGTAGCGTTTATGTTGAGATAGATGTTGGGTACGCTATATAATATTAATTTAAATAAGTTAAATTGTTAGTCTTTGCTTTAGCTAGGGACTATAGCAATTGTTTTTTAATTGTGGATTAGTTGTTTGTTATTGAGGATTAGTTTGGTGAGACTCTATTAATTTTGATTTTGATGATGATTTTTACGTGGGTAACCAATAAAATTTTGGATTTTATTTTTATTTTTATTTCATTTTTTCTTAAATTATTTAAACAATTTTATAATTTTTGAAAAAATAATTTTTCATTTTTTGATTGGCTTAGAGCACTTTGATTAGATATAAAAAAAAATTCTTGAGAGTATTTTTATTTTTCATAGTGTAATACAACTTAGTTTTTTTTGGGGAAACAATGGAAATATTGGCACACTTTTGATAAAATCCTTACATTTTTCAAGCTTCAAGTTTTTGGGAACCCAAGGTTTTTTATAGTTTTGAATCCATTTTGACAATTAGAAACATGATTTAAGCACTGCGACTATTATACATTTTGAAAAAAAAACTAGATTTCGGCAATGTTTGGCAGTTTGGGCGAAATTGACGCCTCGTAGATCATGCCTTTTTATTTTCTTATTTTTTAGCACTTATCAAATCATTTTAAAATGGAAAAAAGGATAATTTTGTAAATGGTCATTTTTTCGGTGAGTGCTCTAATAGTGACATTAATAGTAAAATTGTTATTCCTAACACTCTGAGTGCTCTACCCAAGTCCTTTATTCTAGGGTGGGTGTAGAAAATTCACATATATTCAATTGATCTTGTAATATGCTAAAACACAATACTTGAATCTATTCTACAAATTGCGGAGACCAATTTCAATCACACAATAACATAACAAGTAAGAGAAATAAATTATCAATCGCACAACACAAGATGTATGAGGGGAAAGTGATGCATGAGCATTTTTCTACCAAGCCAAAACTAGCATATAACTGAACTCTAGGGTATTGACATTTGTCGAAATGGGACTTGTCATTGTAAATATTTATTTTTCCTATGTTTTAAGAGGCAGTTTAGAAAGAAATGAGTAAAGATCACATGTAATTGGATTTGTTCCATAGTGACAGATTTATAATGGGCTTCTAGTAGTCTTGTGGAGTCATTTGAGGATCTGTAGAGATCTTAGGAGACCCTGAATATATTTTGGATCTAGGATAATATTTGAGGAGTATAGTTTGGATCTGAACTAAATTAAGGTTCAGGAGTTTATTTGTATATGAATTAGAAGTCTCGAAGGCATAGAGAGTGAGAGTGGATGTAAGTGTGTGTGAGAGCGTGATGAGATATATAGGAGACCAATTTAATGCAGAAAATCAGGCCAAGTATTCTATATACAGATTGATTAATGAAATGAATTTTTTTTCCATTGTCTCTGTGAATATTTAACTTATGAATGCTATTCTGTATGCCTATCTCTGTTACCAGGATTAATCCCTCTTGTAGAAAAGAGCGATCTCCCTAGTACTCCAACGAGTAACTAGAAACAAAGGTCCATTTCAATATCTCTTTCTATAGATTATTTGTATTTTAAGATCATTACAACCAGGAAAGTAGAGAGCACATGCTCCTACCTTTCAATCCAAATGTTCTATGTAGTCCTTTTTCTTTCACTCCAAATGAGTTCTTCAATGATGAGTAGAACCTAAAATCACAGAAAAGACAAATGATCAAATAATCTAAAATATATAATAATCATAAATACTAATCCAACTTAGTGATCAAGGAGTCTAAGTATTGACATCATTTCCATGAATTCATAAACAAGACAATGAGAAAAAGAGATCGATATGTATTATCATAAATTAGAAAGAGCAAACTTATAATCGAATTCCTTGATGTTGTACATATTTCTCCCATATGTCTGAGAAATCGTTTTCCTCCAGTCTGATAACCCTTCCTCTCTAGAATGACCATATGAAGTCATGGGCACAAAGAAGTGATCTTCAATGTGTCAACAACAACTCACTAGTATAGAAAGTATGAACTCTATGAACTCTCTCCAGCTTAGAAACTATACAAATCAACCTCTATTGACCTTGGTATCTACCCTTCAACCTGAAACTTGAGCTCAATAGATAGGGAGATTGAAGTAGTTTCAGATCCATTAAGAGAGGGATAGATTCCTCCCATGAAAATATTTGAGTTCCTTGGACCAAGGGATAAGCTCCATGAGTCGAGGGATAAATCTCGAACTGGCGTGACTCTAGAGGCTTCTAGTTGGGAGAATATTCGACCAACTAGGCTTCTAGAAGTTACTTTTTATTTTTACTTGCTTTTCATGAGGGTGCACAGTTTTTAATGGCGAACAGAGCGGCGATCACCATGACTAATGGAAGAAACATCAGCACATGCACCAAACCATGCATGCAATCTTTCAAGGGTTTTATAGAGCCTTTCTCTAATTTCCAAGACTTGATTCAAGAACATGAGTATTTTTTACCTCTAAGGGAACATGATATGGATGGTGATAGACCCATATGAACAGTCAAATATCGTGGTGACAAAATGACGTGTAACAGATTGCCCCCTAAAGTTTGAAGTCTGAGAAAGCTTTTCTGAAGAGTGAAGTGCTTTATCATTTTGAGGATTGGATTGGAGACACTGGTCGAAAACCTATAAAAACATTCAATGAAAATATATCATCGCTGAGGTAGGCATTCCAATACTCAGAGAAAAACTAATTAAATGTTCTGGTACATATATGATTTCAGTATTATATCAAAATTAGACACAATATGGGTGCAGCCATCTGTCATAAGAAGTCTACTATATTATGAATAACAAAATTCCTCATAGCCTAGATGATGGAAACTAGATCCGGGGTCTTGATTTCCGCTTCTCGAACTAGTACGCATATATTGATGTGATTGTTTATAACGAAGTCGAACATGGTAGAAACCACTTGATTGCCGGTCAATGTTAAGAACCAATAACAAGTGTGAGAGAAACCATCAATAATGACAATGGCCCTCAAAGTAACTCAGTACAATCTATGAAGTGTGAATGAATGATTTGCAGTCGAACACCCATAGAATAATTCGGTCGAAGTTCAATGATGAAAACCTATCATCGAAGGCGAGAAACCTGTCAATAGGGCATGCAAATTTCGAGGTGCTAATAGGATTCTAGATCAACTTTCTAGCTAATGAGCAGATGTCGATAGAAAGTGATCTATCACAGGAAATCATATGACATGAAACCATTAGATCAAGCTTTGAAGAAGTGTTTTGCATGGACTGACTCAGGGATGATCAACGTGAATGGAGAAAAATATTTGCAATGAATGGTAAATTGACCTTTCTCTTGAACACATAACGACACTGTAAATAGCCTGGAAACCTTTGACCTAAAGATAATACCCAGAAATTGGCTAAAGACATTCAATGTGGTTTGATTAATTGTAAGACAAAGGATTTAGCAACCCAGGTACAAGTGTAACAAAGTATCGTGTTCAAGAGCGACATGTTGCTTTCTAAAACAAGGACAACAAATGGATTCTTTTTCTCTCTATTTCCCCCACCATTACTAGCAAGTACCTCTTTATTTTTTTGAAGCTTGAGGAGGATACCATTTTTTTGTTTTGTAAACTCATCCTTCAGATGATTCCATCTTAGTATTAAAAATGAACCCTAAGAAGGAGTGGTTCGGTCGTGTTGTGATTGACACGTCCTGTATTGTTTAGTTATAAGGAGTTGAGTATAGGATTAACTCAGCATTTTTCAGTTTTAGGGAGTCAGAAGAAAAACATAAGTAAACTCCACGGTTGTTATTTTTCATAAATTTAGTCCCTCAAGTCCGAAAAAGGATAAAATAATGCAGGAGAAAACTCTATTGACCATGATTAGTCAATGTGTACCTTTTTTCGTAATTATTCAGATTCAATCTAGAAAAGGGCTAAACTTATACTGAATGGACAACTATTCATTTACTTTAAAAGTTCGAATAGTCAACTACTCGTTGATATTTTCACGTTTAGAGAGTCTGAAAAGGGATTAAAAGAGGACACTAGGATTTCGATTTTTCGTATTTTTATAGAGACTAAAAAAGTGATAAAAGTGTACTCAATGTCAAAATTATTATTTTCACAAAAATATTGTGCCTGCACAAAAACTCGAACAATTACGAACATCCGCTCTCAAAAAGGAAAAATATTTTGATTTGAATTTTTAAAAGTAAAAAAAATAAAGTAATATTATTTTATTCATTTAAAACTACAAAAAGAAGTTTATACAAGTCATTTTCACCTTTTTATTTTTAGAATGGAGTAGAAAGAGTTTTTGTCCGAAATCTTCCCAAGCTGATATCAAGAGAACTCACTCACCATTTAGAAAATTGTCCGCACCAGGTAATCCACATCATCATTATATTTGTTTTCATCCATTTAATTGTTTATTTTAAGCTTTCACTCTATTTTTTTAGAGGGAAATATGTTTTAAAATCCACCCTTGGGGGTGTGCAGGTTATCATGGAGAAAACTGCGCACCCCAATGATTTTTTAACTGAAAAATCGTTAGGCCATTGACAGTTTTGTGTATAACACGTGTGCATAAACACACCATTTAAACACAACACCTGCGCAAGTGCCGCATGGTTTTTAAAAAAATAATTATTTCCATAAAAATGGCTCAAATTTCTCGCAACTGATTTTTAATGATTAATTTACTAATGTGTAGGTTGACAATAATGTTGGAATGGCGAGAAAGAGAGCATGAACTCGTGGGAAATGAAGCCATGGATGATCTAGAAACAATGCACTCATTAAAGAATTGTGGCTGTATATGTTTTGGGTGATTCAGGGCATGAAAGCAGAGGTTGATCTAATGACCTTGCTAGTGAATGCATGGGATGTACGAGATCAATGTTTCATTATTGGAGACCATTGGGTTGTAATCGAGCTGGAGGAAATTTATTTCCTCACATGATTTCCTCATAGAGGGAGGGACATTTCCTTATTTGGGACCAGATGAGGAGGTCTTCCCACTACTACTTACAAGGGTCAATATTGTAGTTGAGATTCAAAGTTGAAGGATAGTCGCATTGATATCAAAGCTATTGTGCAACTAGAGCTCAAGATCATAACATTCACGATTATCATGTTATGTGGGAGTGCTTCTCTGCATGTGGCTACCAAACCAGAGATGCAGACCACAGTTAAATGTTTCTGGGGAACAATTTTAAACTAGAGTGAAGGAGTATTAGCTAATATGAAGGGTGAACCCATAAGAGCTAAGAATGGGAAGTTGAAAAAATTCAGATATGGGGCCATTATTGTATATTTTTCTTTAGAGAGGATCCCACTCCTTGCACCTTAGTCATCTCTGGTTGATTCCACAGTTTCTCAGGAACCACGTATGGTGCGCTGGGTAGCATTGATGGCTTGCCATGGTGGCGAAGGTGGTGCAGTGGTTCGTTTTACTCCTCATTTTTTTATAGGCTTAGGAATCATATCTTCATGATTGAATATTTTCCTTATGCATGGATGGATTATAAAGGTGATCCTGATACATCTCTTCCACTAGGGGCACAGTTAGAGGAGACAGGTTAGTGAATCATTTTGAATTTTTTATGTTATCTAACTTATCTTTCCAAGAGACGAACCTTCAAAAACATTCTTAACAAGGTTGGATTTATGATAGCATAAACACCGTTTAAATGTAATAAAATGAGTTGCGAATCTAACCTAACGATCAAATGTTGAATGCCAATTCTGATGGCATCAGATAATAACTCAATGACTACGTTATATTCTGTAGTATTCTTCATTGTTTGACCAAGTCATATCTCATGAATAGAGACTAACTCATTGGTGGGTGAACAGATAACCCAAGCTGTGGAAGAGATGTTCTGTGTGCTACGACAGGCGCCATGAGAAAAAGAAATGTAAGCTTGAAGGAATGTCGACATCTGCAATATCAAGAGTAATTAAGATAAGCAACGAAAGTAGTAAGAGTTGTAAAACAAAAATAACTAATCCTAAGGCACACTTTTCTAATCTAAGGCACACTGTTCTAAAATGTAACTAATGTACAAGGCAAATCTTCACACGAAAATTCATGCATAATATCTCTTGAGATAAAGACCATTTATGCATTTATCTAAAGAGACGTCATCACAATCAACTAATTCATAGGCTCCTTTCACAAGCACACGCTTAACAATATAGGGACCATGCCACATCCATTTGAATTTACCAGCACCCAGCTTGTCATGAGCTTGATCATATACTAGAAATAGGCCACCTTTTGAATAAATGTGAGGGTTAAAACTTTGATCGTACTAGCTTTAACACATTTTTTATGAGCTTCGATAGCTAATGCAGCGGTGCGACGACTCTCATCTAACTGCGCTAGGTATAGAAAGCGTTTCTCCTCTTTAAAAGTAGCTGGTAACAATTCAATGGCTAATTTCAGTGAAGATATTTCACATTTAATGGGTAACACAACTTCTAAAGCATAAACAAGTTGAAAAGGACTGAACCCTGTAGCATTTTTTGTAGAGGTCCAGTATACCCATAATTTCGAAAAAGGCATGGTATGCCAATTAGATTTATGAGTTCTGACAATCTGTTTAATCATGGTGGCTAAAACCTTGTTGACAACCTCAACTTTACCATTAGCTTGTGGGTAATATGGTGTAGAATTATCATGGCATAGGCCAAGTTGATCAGAAAGTCAGGTCATCATAATATTTCAAAAATGGCTCCCATGATTCGTAACGATAGCTTGAGGGACACCGAACCGAGAAATCACATGATTGAATATGAAAATTGCTGCAGTTTTTCCATCAACCGCGAATGTAGGCATCGCCTCAGCCCATTTGGTAAAGTAATCTATGACGAGAATAATATACCCATGCCCTCCTGGCGAGTGAGGGTTACATGTAATGAAATTGATGCCCCATTTGGCAAAAGGGCCGACAACGATGATAAGTTGAAGAGGAGATGAAGGTGCACACATATTTTGATAAAAAATATAGGAATGCACAATATATTTTGGGTTGTGGCAAACCCAGACATATGACCACCACACACTCCACAATGGCAATCATTCAAAACCCTTTTGGCCTCTTAATGAGTTATACAATGTCGAAACACAGAATATGCACCACAACGATAAAGAGTGACACCAAAAATATTGTATTGTTGAGATTGCAATCAGATTCTTCATCAATATGATCGTGAAAGCTCTTGGAGAAAGGTTTGGGTCTGGAGATATATAATGATATCTCCATACCATGGATCTTGAGTACTGACTAGAAATAGAGATTCATCAATGCTAGGTTTTTCTGCCACCATTTCAGACTCAGTATTGGGAAAATCACACATAATTTTGAAAAATACTAGTGATTTCTTAGACTTGGATTTCTCGAACTCCAAATCAAACTATTGCATGATAACGATCCATTTGGAGTATTTTTCCCCGATAAATTGTTTTGTCAAAATGTATATCATCGGGTTGCAATTAGATATCATTGTGGTTATGTGTAATGATATATAATGATGAAATGTTGGGCAGCTTGAACTCTTGCCAAGGCCAATTTCTCCACATGTGAGTACTTTATTTATGTCGTGTTGAGATTCCGACTTAGGTAATAGATCAAATTTTTCGTTTGTATATTCATCCTCTTGAACCAAAACCATTCCAATCGTGGAATCAAATGTAGCTAAGTATTAAAAGTAGTCTCGGTGTTGATTGGGCAGATGAAATAATAGTGCATGGGTCAATACGGTTTTAAGTGCATCAAAATATTTATCAACAATCTCGTCCCAAATCAATGGAACATCTTGTTTCAACAACTGGGTAAAAACTTTCGTTAACTCTGCACAGTTCAGGATAAACCAATGTAAAAAGTTTTCTTTCCCTTTCAAACTCTCGAGTTGGCGAAGAGTGGGAGGAGGAGGTAGGTTAATGATAGGCCCAACCTTCTATGGATCGACACAAATTCCCTCCTTCAAAATGACGAACCCAAGTAAACATCCTAATTGTACACGAAAACACATATGTGTGGATTCGAACGAATGTTGTAATGTCTACATCTCATAAGGATAGCGCGTAAATGTGTAGGATGTTATTGTCTATGTAAATAATGAGCAGGCAAGTCATCTAAGTAAGGCTGTACAATATGTTTGATATCGTGAAACACATAAGACATAGCTCTTTGAAAAGTTGCACCAGCATCTTTTAGTCCAAAAGGTAATTTAAAATATGCAAATGTGCCCCAAGGAAATATAAATTTTTTTTTAGGTTGGTCGACAGGGAGTATGTAGATCTGATTGTAACCGAAAAAACCATCCATAAACGAGAATAATTTGTTTCTGGCACAATCATCAACAACTTGATTGATATAGGGTGTAAGATAGTTGTCTTTGGGACAAGTCTTGTTAATATCCCGATAATCAACACATAATCTAATAGTCCCTCATTTTTTTGTTACTGGAACTATATTAGATACCCAATTGGTCAAAGGAATAGGATAAATAAATCATGCACGTAATAATTTTTCAAATTCAGCTTTGACTGCTGCAGCTTTCCACGGATGTATTAGACGTAATCTATGTCTAATAGTTTTAGCATCTGGGTATTTATTAATTTCATGAATAAAAATCTTAGGATCAATACCTGGAATCTCTTCGTAAGACCAGGAAAAATGTCTTGGAATCCTTAAAATAGGGCTTTGTAAGTTTTGATCTCTTCAATCGAACAAGAAGCACCTATATGAATGTTTTCAATTATTCCAAGTTTAATCGATATGTCAATAGCAATTGTTGTAAAAATATTTCTCAAATTTTTCTCAGAATCTGAATGTATAATTGATGTGGGATTTTCAGGTTCCTTGACATAATCAATCGTAAAGATGGATGAAAAATCATTTTCAATTTTATAAAGGTCGGGTAAAAAATAAGATCGATGATGTAGATCATCCCATGGCAATTTGTCCGATGACAAGTTTTCTCGAATGTTTTCATCAGTTAGAAATACATGTTGAAAATGATCTCGAAATGATGTCAAAGTTGAGTTTGATATAGAAGATTATTCTTGACTAATCATATTCATTTGATCAGTAGAAGTTGATGTAGTGCCAGAACATAATTGTACTGCTACATATGCTGACTCATAAGGACTTAAAGGCATCTCGCCATCATAAGATTCCAATTTTGATTCTAAAGGCACAGTCCATGTGTCATCAAATGGCATTGTGGTTTATGTGATCATATTGATATTGGCAATAGTTGGTGGTATGTTGGGAGAGGGCATAGCAAAATTTCCCATGAGAGTGAAATATTTCAGTAGTCATATGCAAACATCTTAGTAAGGGATAACTTTTTTTCTGACATGTTGGTTACTATCTGTAGAAGTATGGTATGAAGCAAAGTAAGACAATTTATCGATTTTAACAATCTTTCCTTTGTGAGAAAACATTATCATCCGAAAGACTAATGAAAAAAAAACATTCATTGCATAGGACCAATTGTGACCCAGAAGAAGGTTGTAATCAAGAAGGGCATCAACAACTTCCACCGCTAGGGTTACGGTTTTTCCATCTACTTCTATAATTAGATCCTGGAGTATTCCATATGGGTGAAAACCTTTTCCATCAAAGGCTTTAAGGAATGTCAGTGATTGGTTGAGTGTTGGAGAACTAAGGGTTTTCCAATAGGCTAATGAAATTATACACGTAGACATGCCTTGATCAATTACAATGCAAAAAAATCATCTTGATTTGACTAATACTGGAATTTGAAATGCCATTTGATGTGGGAGTCTAGGTAAAAAAAAATTGAGATCAAAGACCATTAGATTAGAGTCTTGAGGATAAATAGCTCCTTTTCCTGATAATAGTAATTTTCTTTGAGCTTGACAGGATTACAACACCTCTAGGGCCAACATTGTTGAAGGGGATATGGTCAAATCTTCAACAATGTTGTAATTTTGAGCTGCTATTGCATGTGTTTTGAAAGAAGATTTTCAAAGTACAGATTTGGCAAGCGGGTTAATCACTAAATCAAAATTAGGTTTCTCGATTTGTAATGGTTCGAAAACTGAAGGAATTGTTGTTGATGTTTAACTGGATGATTCAGTCTCTTTACCAGTTACGGGACTATTAGATCCATAGTCTTGAGCTCGTGTCGCAACCATGACTCGAGACATCATTAAAATACCTGTCGAGGAATTAGAGGAAGATATGATAATTTTACTATCTTCAGATGGAAAAGGATCCTTCAAGACAACAGGTGTGGGTGGACCTTTGTCAAATTTGGATACCTTGACCCGATGTGGACACTCTTCGGTGTAGTGATCCTTGTCACAGATAAGACAAGAATAACAAGGTTTCCTCTTTTCATCTGATGGTTTGGTTTTTTCTTTTTTCTCTTTAGGAGATGTGTTTTTTTTATTTTTATTCTTCCCTTTCTTCTTATTACCGGATTTATCTTTAGTTGTGGATGAGTCTACAACATGAATTTTGATAAACGTTTCAAGGGAATAATCTCCTTTAGGTGAATATGGTAGGGTTATAATTGGAGAAGTAGTTTTATATGACTTCTTATAACTCTTTGTAGTATTAAATGTACCAATTACACTGTCTGTAGAATGAGAATGAGAAGGAGTTGCAATAATTTGACTTGGGAGTGGTAAATCTGGAATTTTTTCATATAGAGTACCAGACTGTGTGTATACAAGGTCTAATTATTGCACTTGAGCTATGACCTATTATTTTGTGAGAACACCTCCTTTAGCTATGCCTTCAGTGATATTTGGAAGTAATGATGTAATGATCCATTCTGCCAAAATTTGGTCCAGAATAAAAACCTTCACTAAACATCGTCTATGTCACCATTCGTGTATGTGATCTGAAATGTATGTAGACGTATTTTTTTTTAATGAAGTTAAAATTTTTGTGCCATTTTCATTTAGACTGGAAACTGGAAGTGAGTTAGGAAGGCTTTTGCTAAAGCGTTGAAATTATTGGAAGACCCGCGTGGTAACTTATTATACCAGTTTTCATCTAAGCCGATCAATTTTCTCTGAAAAAGTCTTTGTCAGATGGAATCATAGATAAAGGAGTTGGATGAACACCAAAGATGATAATTCATCACATGATTTGAGGGTTCTTCTCCTAATTTTCCTTCAAACCTAGGTATATCACTGGGAAACTTGGATAACATTGGCGGCTAGAATGAAAGATAATAAATTGGATCATTTGTGAGGTGAGACAAATCTGGTAAGTCTAAAGTTACAATGAATGGTAACCAACAATTACCGCCTATTGCACAAACTGATAACCTTGAGGAAAAATACCTGTACCCGGAGGAGGATATCAAGGATAACTTGGAATAGCCTTAGAAAATGGGATTGAAATACCTCTGGGATATCCAGGGTGAGCCATACCAAACTGAGGTTCAGATGGTATTTGATATGTATAACCAGGATACATTTGATTCTGGTATACTGGATTTTGTCCCGTTGGTCCATATTGAAACTGCCCTTGGAATGGTTGACTCTGCACAAACTGACCTATAAAAGGTTGACTCGTTTGAACTCTAGCTGCACCAGGTTGTCCTACAGAGGTTTGAATAGTATACTAAACTACAGGTAAAGTTTGATGAGCAGTAACTTGAGGGATTTCCTGTGTAACAGTTGATGCAATCGTTTGAAGGGTTGTAGCAACAGGGACTTTAGAAACTCCAGGGATAGGTGTACTTGGTTTTTGAATATAATTTTGCACAACATATTGGATAGGAGTAGTTGGAGTATTAAAACCACCTTGCTAACTACTAGATACAGATACCTGAGGGGTAATTTGTAGTGCAGTCTGAACATGCTGTTGGACTTGGATATAAACAAATTTTCCAACTAGCTAACCAGGTTTATTATAATGTACTTGTAAAGTAGGTTGCAAATATTGTTGATTCAACAACGGATTCAACATGGTATTAACGCTTGGGTAAGGAGCTACCATTAAAGGTTACAATTCATAAGGTTTACAATAACCAGTTTGAGATATTGGAACATAAGTTTGATAATTTCCCGGATAAGTTCCCTTAAAGGTTGACCTCCTTGAAAGGATATTTCTCTTGATAAAATTGTTTACCTTGAAGGGGATGATTTCCTTGAACATGTTGTTTCCCTTGAACATGGTACTACCCTTGAATAGGTTTTTTCCCTGGAATAGGGTACTACCCTTGAAGAGGTTATTCTTGAGGAGTGTGTTGCCCCCTAGGTGCTATATAGCCACCTTGAGAACTAGTTTGAGGAATATTTCCGAACATCATATAGAATTCTTCCATTTTCAAAGATTCAGTGGTATATTCATGAAGACCAGTTGATTGTGTAAGATTTTTAGAAGAAGGTGATGTTCTTGAGAAAGTACTAGAGAGAGGCTAGTATCCCGTAGGAACTGATGGACCACCATACAAAAATGTTTTCGGTGATGAAGAAAACATGGATGACTTGGTAGAAATTCTTGATGAAGCCATGTAACTACATATGGGTATAGAGTAAAAAGGAATGTGGCATGGAGAATAATTGAGACCAGTGTTATGTAGAAAGTCAATAATTTGTTGATACCAAGGATCCGGTCTAAAATGAACGTAAGGGTAAATCGGTTCACTATACCTTAGATCTAAATACTCTTGCTGTGAAGGAATTGTGATCTCTTCTTCCATGTCAGTAATCGCTTCAATACTAGTTAGGCCAGGAGGAATATTCTCAGTAATGCGAAGTTTCACTCAAGGTGAACGAGGATGACCAAGAGTTTGGACTATGAATTTCGAAGGTGGCTCAGACATAGTTGCTTCAAATTCAGGTTCGGATATTTCGAGTTCAATGAATTGAGCATATGACAATTCACTAGTAACATATTCAACTATGATTACCTCATAGATTTTAGTTTTTCTAGATTTATTTCTATTGTATGAGGTTGATTAACTTCGAAATAGGGATGTGTTACTATAGATGTTTCTCCTTGTTCAGTACACCGAGTTCCTGATTGTTGAACTCTTTTAGATTTAAGCTTTTCCAATTGACTGGGTGTATACTCAAAGGGTTTCCCCTGCATTCTACGTGATTTTCTCGGTAATTTAGCTATTTTTATTTTTTAACACACAAAATAAAAAAACATTTCAACAGAATACACCTAAGGTCTCTAATAAATCAAGAAATTTGAACACACGCCTACAAAATCTAAGAGAAAAACCACACACAAAAAAAAAGTTTCCACAATAAAAACACTAGTTGGTGATGAAATCCAACATCGTAAAAGTTAACATAGAAAACTGGCGGTTCGAACAGTTACCCTGACAATATGCTTAATGAAATAGTCTGGTGCAAGTCCCTCCACTATGCCATTTCGAAGTGAAGACTACCCTCTAGAAAGTCCAAGTGATTCAAGCCAATGTTTGTTCCAAGTATAGTGGGACCTTCCCTCCACCATCACCTTGGTAAAAATCTAAAATATTATGGCCGTTCAGGTGACCAACAGAGACAAATGCACCTGGGGGAATAGTCTACGATCCGATATACACACAATGGTAGAGTATCAAGCTCAATCCCCTTGAAAGCACCTTGACATGGTAAATCTGAGGTTTGCTAACAAGTGACCCCGGGCTCCTCGATAATGGTTAATCTGAGCTTTACCGTTTGTCTTATGTGCACGTATTATATCTTAACCAATGAGATAGGTATAATTACCTCACTGGGTCCGACATGAAATCGTGCTTGACTCTTTTAAGAAGAGCTTCCCAGAGTACAAATGCAACAATTGGATTTCCATATCACAAGATACTACTTGTTTTTTTTTACTTCTTTGGAACATTTATTACAACCTATTCCAAAACACTAGCCTAGGCTATATTGGTGGAATGAGCCCTAGAAAATGTTAAAATGTCTAGATTGATTTTATTAGGAATTGTATTGATTTGGTTGTTATTTAATGAAAAACGTATGGAATTGAAAGTTTGATGATGTTGTGACCCGATGCAAAATACTCTAAATGCATCAATATGAAAAATGCAACTCTTTCTTTTCAATGAATTCTATTTACGAGAAAGTTGAGAGATTTCTTTGAATTTAAAACACAAACTTCCTCACACTTAAAAAAAAATTCCTTCTAAAAAGAAAACAATTTCATTAAGAAAAAAATTTCAAATATGAGAAATCTATCTTTGTGAATAAAATTCCATTGAAAACCAAGTCAAAAACTACAATTTTGACAAACAAACAATTCCCAAAAGAAAACAATTTATAAAAAACCCTAAAATTATAAACTTCAAAATCAAATCAAAGTTCTAATTATGAATCCTAACTAGGATACCTATGAAGGTTTTGTTAGTTATTTCATTTCTTTGTAATCAAACTAAGAATTTTTCCACTTATCCCAATATAAATGAAATAATGAAAAAGTACATTGTGACAAATCAAGCTTCAGTGATCTAGAAGCTTTTCTGTTTTGAAAATGAATAAGAAACAAATATTCATAAAAATTAAGGTTGGCTATAATCGTGATGGCTGAAGGAGACAAAATCATAAAACTGATGATCTAAGGTAAACGAATGTATCTTCCATATAGAGCAATAGAAAACGAGGGAAAACCCTAACTTGTATAATGCAAAAAGAATGATTAATCACATCATACTCAAAATTGTTGAAGAGGATTTCTCAGAGAGGTTCTGACAATTGGAGTAAATCAGGTTAAAATTAAAGAATTTATTTATTTGGCTCTAAAAGAGAGAATTCAATTCTTTCAAAAATTTTGAGGGGGTGCGCAGCCTCTCAGTTAACAATAGTGCGCATGCACACTAGACTGGACTGATAGGTTGTGTAGGGTGCCATTCTGTTTTCCACAGAAAATCACACTGGAAGAGAAAACGTTGGAGAAAATAAAATATGGGTTTTCTTTCTCAGAGATTCTAAAATTTCATCTAGCCAACCACACTCAGAGAAGTCAAAATCAGAAAACTAAAATTTCAAATTGAACATAAACAAAGAAAACTAAGCCCTATTCCCTGGTATGGTCGCCAATTTGTTACCAGGAATAATCCCTCTTGCGGACAAGAGCGATCTCCCTAGTACTTCAACAAGTAACTACAAACAAATGTCCCTTTGAATGTCTCTTTCTATAGATTATTTTTATTTTAATATCATTACAACCAGCAAAGTTGAGAGGACATGCTCCTACCTTTCAATCTAGATGTCTGATGTAGTCCTTTGTCTTTCGCTCCAAAGTAGTTCTTCAATTATGAGTAGAACCTGCAATCATAGACAAGATAAATGATCAAAGCATCTACAATATATAATAATCATAAATGCCAATCCAACATAGTGATCAGGGATTCTAAGTATTGACATCATTTCCATGAATTCAGAAGCAAGACAATGAGAAAAAGATATGCATATGTATTATCATAAATTATAAAGAGAAATATTACAACCGGATGCCTTAATGTTGTACAGATACCACCCGGGAGTCTGAGCAATCATTTTCTTTTAGTTTGATAAGCCTTCCTCTCTAGAATGACCAGTACGAAGTCATGGGCACAAAGGTGTGATCTTCAATGTGTCAACAACAACTCACTAGTATAGAAAGTATGAACTATATGAACTCTCCCCGGCTTACAAACTAGACAAATTAGTCTCTATTCATCTTGGTATCTACCCTTCAACCTATAGCTTAAGCTCAATATATAGGGAGATTAAAGTAGTTTCAGATCCATTAAGAGAGGGATGGACTCCTCCCATGAAGGTATTTTAGTTCCTTGGACGAAGGGAGAAGCTACATGAGTGGAGGGATAAAGCTCGAATTGGCATGACTCTAGAGGCTTCCAGTTGGGAGGATATTCAACTAACTAGGCTTATAGACGTTACTTTTTATTTTTACTTTCTTTTCATAGGCATGTGCAAGTTTTAGTGGTGAACAAAGCAGCGATTGCTGCAGATAATGGAAGAAACATCAGCGCATCCACAGGAAAAGGATACAAAAATCGTGCAAGAAAAATTTCAAGGGTTTTACAGAGCTCTTCTCCAATTTCCAAGACTTGATTGAGGAACATGAGTATTTTTTACCTCTAAGGGAACATGATATTGATGGTGATAGAATGTCTTTCAACGAATCACATTATTATTTGTTTGGAACAATCTAAATTGGTTCATCCTCATGGTATTAGATGATAGACCAACAACTAATGATGTGATTAATCTGAAAGATATTCTCAAATTCAATATGGATGACAAAAATCTCAAACAATTTTTTTTATTTTAATAACTTTAGTTTAAATTTATTTTATCTTTTATTTTAATATCTTTAGTTTAAATTTATTTTGTTTTTAATGTGAAAAAATATCAGATTCATCTAGGTACTTGGTAAATCTTAAATTTCTATGAAATTAAGTTGATTTATGTTGAGATTCAACAAAATGATGATCCTAGTGAAAATTAAGCACCTTCAATAGGTGGGGCCCACAGGCTATTTTTAGGTGTATGTCTATTTTTAGAATGGTGAGAATATTCTAAAATTAGCAGGATGTTGATTCTAGATGGTTGATAAAATTCTATCTTTAGATGAATTTCTATTTTTATAACATGGGCGAAGTCTATTTATAGATCACATATCTAAAAATAGAATGCATGTCGATTATTATTAGCCCTTAATGATAATCTAACAATAACAAATAACTTATTCTCTTGAAGCACTTGATTTCAGTTAACTAATGTGGAAAACCAATTAGTTGAAAGAATTATGCATTCCAAGGTTGGTTGGTGACTCATGCATGATGGACTTCATCGAAACTGAGTGTGACACAATTGTAACAGAGTTGGAAGAGTAGTTATGGGCATTGTTATTTAGTTTAACTCAGTTAAGTGAGTTAAACTCACTTGTGCTAGTTGTAATTAAAGATACACTAGTGAAAGATGTGTGAATTAATTATTTAATTAATTCACAAGTAGTGTCTTACTTGCAACTAAAGAAATACAATAGTTAATTACTTCCATTTCAGATCCAGTGGACACCCAGTGGAGAGATAGGTGAAAGGGTATGTTTGACTATTAGTTGTGACTATAGTGATGCATTCAATGAATCTACACACACATTGGAGTTTCCAATGAGGATTGTGCAAGCAAGGCAAGGCAAGATCGAATTCATTCAGTGATATTCTTCAGCGGGGATTGCGCAATGGAGGCAGGCTGTCAGGAGGCACTAAATTGGTGCATGTGTGAACCAATTTTTGTCTGATAGTGTGAGACAATTGTATATTGTACTCAGAGCATTTTAAGCTGAGCTTTGTATGATATTTTTTCATGATTCCATTATATACATAATATAATATAGTTGGGGTTTTTAGCTTTAATCTTTCCCATTAAAACATCTTTTTATGTGCGATTGATTTTTCTTCATATGTTTGCAATTGGCGATTTAATTTCTGCAAATAATTGAGGATTCTGTATTTAAAAGTGGATTTAATGGTTAGATCAGGGGAGTCCGGTAATATGCATGCATATTGTATAAATTTCCACATGGTATCGGAGCAGTTTTAATCACTGAAGATTGCAATATTGAAGCAGTGCTGAGTTGTGTTGGTGGAACAATTCGAATTTGCTGCAAGAATTTCTTGGTGTGACAGTTGAGTAAACATTGAAATGGCTTTCAATGGATTGTAGTTGGAGTATGCACTTGAGGGAAACTCGAACTACATAGCCTGGAAGGACAGGATGGAGGCAATTCTTGAAGATAATGGCTTGAAGAAGTTCATCGATAACGATGTTCATAAGCCCACTTCGACGGATGCTGCATTACTTGATGCATGGAAAAATAAAGTAGCGAAGATGAGAAAGATTCTGTTGGAAGGTGTAAAATACCATATTGTGTCAAGCCTTCATGGGAAATCCACTCCATTTTCAATGTGGAAGGCTTTGAAAGATCTTTTCCAAAGCAGCAGCGACCATAGGAAGTTGGCGCTGAAACATAAACTCAGAAAAATCAAAATGGAGAAGGGTGACAGTATTCCAAAGTATCTCACGAAGTTTTTCTAATGTAGGAATGAGCTAGGGAGTGTGGGAATTATAGTTGCTGATGATGACTTTGTGAGCTTGGCTCTCCTTGGACTTTCGAAGAGTTGGCATAGTTATCAAGACTCTGTTAATGGACGTGAAAAAATGCCAGATTGGGAGCGACTTTGGTCAGATCTAGTGCAGGAGGAGATAATGAAGAATACCAGGGATGGATCTTCATCAAAACATGATGATGAAGAGGATTGTGATTTGGCTGCCAAAGTGAGGAAAGGAAAGGGGAAGAAATCCCATTCAAAATCTGAGGCTAAAGGAAAGAAGCTGAATTTTTCTAAGGTGAAGTGTTTTCACTGTCACGAACATGGGCATCTCGCCACTAATTACTTGCAAAAAAAGAAGAACAAGAAGTTTGTTGGAGCTGCAGCTGTTGAGGCCCTTGCCTCGCAATTTTAACTTGATTTCGCCTTGATCGTATGCTTGGTTTCAAGCATAATGGGATTGGTGTGGTATCTTGATAGTGGTGCTTCCTTCCACATGATGGGAGACAAGGAGCTTTTCAGTGACTTGGAGGAGAAAGATCTCCAAATTCATATAGAGATGGGCGACGATGGATGATACAGTGCAAATAGAATTGGTACCATTACCTTTGAGAGGGAGTCAGGTAAACCATTTATGTTGAAAGATGTTATGCATGTTCCAGGTCTAAAGAAGAACTTGGTCTCAGTAGTGATGTTGGAGGACAAAGGTTATGACGTTGTTTTCAGTGATGGAAAAGCCTTCTTGCTATATAAAACAACAGGTCAAACCAAGAGGATAGGGATTCGAGTCAAGAATCTCTACAAGTTGGAGGTAGATGGCTGTGCTTCAATGGTGGGCAAAGAAGAAGAAGTGGTGAGTCGGGATGAGGGCGAATTATGGCACAAGAGATTAGGCCATCTTCACCATGGTGCCCTGAATATTTTGCAGCAGATTTATACTAGACTTCCCAAGGGTACACCTACGCAGATAGATCAATGCAAGCGATGTACTATGGCTAATTTTGTGAAGACCACCTTTCACGAAAATGAGAACTGTGCTTCGATGATCCTGGAGAGAATTCAAACAGGCATGTGTGGACAATTCTCATTTGCTTCAATAGAAAAACATAGGTATTATGTTATTTTTGTTGATGAATATTCTCGTAGATGATAGATGTTCTTCATGCAGAAGAAGGATAAAACATTCTCAAATTCCTGAGAGTTTAAAGCATTGGTATAGAAAGAGTCGGGGAAGCAAGTGATGGCTCTGCGGAGCAATAATTGTGGTAAATATATCTCAAACAAATTGAAAGACTTTTGTAGCAAAGAAGGAATTCGAAGAGAACTTATAGCACCTCATAACCCATAGCAGAATGGGGTCATGGAGAGGAAGAACAGAATGATCGTGAGTGTTGCATGAGCTATGCAGCATGATCAGGGCCTACTAATGTACTGGTGGGCATAAGCATGCAACACTGCGGTTTATGTGCAAAATCGTTGTCCTCATAGAGTACTTGGCATGAGTACACCTGAAGAAGCTTTTACTGGTAAGAAACCAGATGTTTCTCACTTTAAGATTTTTGGCTCATCTGTTTATCTTCATGTGACCAAGAATGCCAGTAAGAAGCTCGAGCCGACTACTGAAGTTGGGATATTTGTGGGGTACACAGAAACACCCCATAATTATCTTGTGCATTTGCCAACCAGTCAGATGACTGTGGTGCAACGGGATATCAAAATCAATGAGGAGAAAGCCTTGAAGTTGTCGATTGAGAGGGAGTTGCACTTGCATGCAGAGGAGGAACTGCTTGTTCCCAAAGATGAGCCTCAAGATGTGGATCAACCATAGGAGGAGGATCATGGAGTGGAGGAGTCCATTCACATAGAGCCAAACATCAGACCTAGCAGAAGTCGTACCACAGAAGCTGAGAGGCTGAAGCTCGATGTGGCATAGAATGTAGGAGTCCCTACTTCAGAGCACAGACAGAGACAATCTTCTCACCGATTCACTAGATACATGGCTCACATGAGAAAATGTATTGTGACAAAGCCATATTCTCTTCATCAAGTGGTGCAAGAGCCCACATGGGTAGATGCAATGGTGGAGGAGTATGACTCCATTGTCAGGAACAGTGCTTGGGAAATTGGTCCAAGGCCGGTTGATAAATCAATGGTAGGCTCAAGATGGATCTACAAGGTAAATCAAGCTATTGATGGGAGTGTTGAGAAGTATAATGAAAGATTTGTTTCTTGGGGCTTCTCACAGATCGAATGGATTGATTATGAAGAAACCTTTGCACCTGTCACATAGTATTCTTCCATAACGACCATCCTTGCTCTCTCAGCGCAAATGGGTTGGCACATTTACGAGATGGATGTGAAGACTGCATTCCATAATGGGATCATTGAGGAAGAAGTGAACATTGAGCAGCCAAAAGGATTTGAGATCTTTAGCAATGAGTCGCATGTGTGCAGGCTCAAAAGAGCGCTATATGGGCTGAAGCACGCACCCTGTACTTGGTACACTCGGATTGATAGCTATTTCACTGGACTTAGCTTCACCAAGAGTGAGGCAGATGAAAACCTATATAAGATTGTGGTGGAGGGCAAGCTTTTAATCATTGTTCCTTATGTTGAGGATTTAATACTGACTGGTGATGAGAAGCTGATACACTCATGTAAGGAGGACCTTGAAAAGGAGTTTGAGATGAAGGATATGGGCCTCCTTCATTATTTCCTTGGATTGGAAATATGGCAGCAAGAAAGTGAACTGTTTGTGTCTCAAAGCAAGTATGTTCGAGAGATACTCGGTATGTTTCACATGGAAGACTGCAAACATCAGGAGAGGTAGTGGATCCTACTGTCTATCGAGAGTTGGTGGGTTCACTCATGTATTTAGTTAATACAAGACCGAATATATGCTATGCAGTGAACCAGCTTATTCAAGCGATGGTTAAGCCTACCAAGATCTTTTGGAATGCAGGAGAGAATGTCCTGAGATAACTCAGGGGCACATCTGAGTATGGCCTATGGTACAAACAAGGTGAATTTGCATGGATTCATGGATGCAGATTGGGAAGGTAGCCCAACGGACAGAAAAAACACATCAGGAGGGGTTTTCAGTATCGAATCTACAGTTTTTTCTTGGTACAGCAGGAAACGTAGATCTGTGGCACTCAGTTCAGCGGAAGCAGAATACATGGCAACAAGTCAAGCTGCATGTGAGGCTATCTGGATGAGGAAGATCTTGGTCGGTTTTTTTGGTTCTCATTTAGATCCCATAGTGATTCATTTTGATGTCAAAGTTGCATTAAACTCTCGATTAATCCTGTGTTTCATGATAGATCTAAGAATATAGATATCTGATATCACCATATCAGAGATTGTGTGCAGTGAAAGACCATGTTGCGTTAGTACATTCCTATGGAAGATCAGGATGCAGATATTCTGATGAAGGTGCTCACCAGGAGAAAATTAGAATACCATAGGGATAGGATCGGGGTGAAGGATAATCCCTTTCGTGTTGAGAGAGAGTGTTGAGATTCAACAAGATGATGATCCTAGTGAAAATTAGGCACCTTCACTAGGTGGGCCTCGCAGGCTATTTTTAGGTGTATGTTTATGTTTAGAATGGTGAGCACATACTAAAATTAGCAGGATGTTGATTCTAGATAGTTGAGAAAATTCTATCTTTAGATGAGTTTCTATTTTTAGAACATGGGCGAAGTTTATTTATAGATCGCATATCTAAAAATAGAATGCATGTTGATTATTATTAGCCCTTAATGATAATCAGACAATAAATAATAACTTATTCTCTTGAAGCACTTGATTTCAATTAACTGATGTAGCAAACCAGTTAGCTAAAGGAATTACGCATTCCAAGGTTTTTTGGTGACTCATGCATGATGGACTTCATTGTAACTGAGTGTGACAAAATTGTAAGAGAGTTCGAAGAGTAGTTATGGGAGTTTTTATTTAGTTTAACTCAGTTAAGTGAGTTAAACTCAATTGTGCTAGTTGTAACTAAAGATACACTAGTGAAAGATGAATGAATTAATTATTTAATTAATTCACAAGTAGTGTCTTAATTGCAACTGAATAAATACAATAGTTAACTACTTGCATGTCAGATCCACTGGAGACCCAATGGAGAGATAGGTGAAAGGGTGTGTTTGACTATCAGTTATGAATATAGTCATGCATTCAATGCATCTATACACACATTGAAATTTCTAATGAGGATTGCACAGTCAAGGCAAGGCAATATTGAATTTATTCAGTGATCTTCTTCATTAGGGGTTGCGCAGTGGAGGCAGGCTATCAGGAGGCACTAAATTGGTGCATGTGTGAACCAATTTTTGTATGAAAGTGTTAGATGATTGTATTAATTGTACTGAGAGCTCTATGAGCTGAGCTTTGTATGAGATTGTTTCATGATTCCATGATATACGTAGTATATTATAGTTGGGGTTTTTATCTTTAAGCTTTCCTAGTAAAACATCTTGTTATGTGCGATTGATTTTTCTTCATATGTTCGCAATTGGCGATTTAATTTCCGTAAAGAATTGAGTAGAAGGATTATGCATTTAGTAGTGGATTTAATTGTTAGATTAGAGGATTTCGGTAACATACATGCATATTGTATAAATTTATACAATTTAATTGTTAATTTATTACTTTAATTACTCCATTTAAATAGACTATATTTCATATTTTCTTTTTCAGGATGAAAAAAATGATGTTTTGAAATAGTTCATAATTCATATCAAAATAAACCCCAGTACATTCTAACAAATATTCCAACATATAACATAAAGACTGATATATATGGACCTCATATTGTGGCCATGCCATTTCCCTCAAAAACAACCCAAACAAAGGCCATAAAGTTCACAACATGTACACATACCATCCCCCCCATGATCCTTCCAAGTACATAACAGAAAAGCCAAACACTATGCCCAGAAACTAACCAAGACCTAGTGTGAGTCATCATTCCTATGAAACCAGCATAAAGGAAAAAATAAAGAATGATAAAACCGATATAGAAGCCGAAATTTACAAAGAAGATACTAAACTATAAAGCAGCTTATGAATATAAAAAGGATCTCGCTCGCTTGAAAAATTGCACTGGCTCTCTTACAGATGATCATGCTCGCTTGAAAAATATTAAGGTATAGAGAGAGATTTAGAGTCCAACAGAGAGGAATCCCTATAATTATTGATCTGTATAGAACTAAATGTGCACTCCAACCCTCTTTTCGAGAGAAGTCCAACCCAAGAATTATTTTCCCTATATATGTGTTGTATGTTGTATGCATGAAACTTCCCCAATAGATACCTAATCCTCTGAACCCATCCAACACAGTTACTGATTTGCATTTGACATCTGCCGCCAATCCCGTCAATTGTGATCTTTAAATCTCCATATATGTGGATAGACGGGAGGCTCTAATGAAAAGAAATGTGTAGCCCACTCCATAAAGCCATAATTGCCCCCTTATTTTTTTTCCTTGAACCTCCATTCCAATGGATATGATAACGGTCCTTATTTTCAAGCTCAATCCAGGCCCCATAGCCACATATTCCATCCTTGCATGCACCATCAAAGTAATAAAGCCAGGAGCATAATATGGTGTGGTTGGACCCTTCTTAAAAGATCCTTTATAGCAGGCAGTAGGCAAGGCTTCACATTTATCCATGTAGATATGTTCTTAGTAATCTTGGAGAGATGAGGTGGTACTGCTTCAAATATGCATCGATTCTGAGCATTCCATATTTCCCAAAAAACATATAAAGGTATAGAATTATGAGGAAAACTTGTTCCATCCCAAGATTTTATAGCTTGAATACAGTCAGATGGGCGCCAAGATAAGTCACCAATAAACCCATAAAAATTATGCCAAATAGAAAGTGAAAAATAACACGAGAAGAAAAGATGAGAAGAAGTCTCCTCATGCTGGAGGCAAAAAGGACATCTTCCTGGACCATGAAAGCCCCGTCTGCATAATACCTCCCATGTAGTATTTTATTTTTCCATAAAAGCCATAAAATTAGTATAATATTTATAGGAATTCTAAGATGCCAAGCAACATAAAAGGGCAACAAAATAGGGTCTGGAGACAGATTTTTAATCATGTTTTCAGACACATCTTTCACCAGTAATCCATCACCCTTGGCTTTTCCATTTCATACAAATATATATCCTTCCCCTTTGAGATATAACCCCATTCCTTGCAAATGAGTTTTATAAAAACTCTAACAAATTGCATCATTTTCTTTTAAGCCTAGCTTCTCTGCTGATTTCCAAATGGGGGCCCCTAGGTGCCAACAGTGAATAAGATTGAATAGAGTAAAAATGCCAATGTGTTGTATTCTATGAAGAAGACGAGCATCGAAGGGAAATACCTTATTGAATCCAAGAATTTGGTGAATTCCAATAAAAATATTTTTTCCATTTCCGAATGCCCATGCTAATATTTGAGCCAGGATGGGCATCACATTTAGGAAACTGTGCCATATAGATGAAGCCTGTCGTAACGAAAATATCACTTGCTTGTAAATGGATAGAACTGGATCACCCTATATATACTTATGTCTAGTGATTATGGACCAGATTCCATCACCCTTCAGGACACGCCACAGGGACTTAACCAATAAAGCATTTGAGAACATTCTTAAATTTAATAACCCCCAGCTTCCAGATCTTTTTGGAATAGATATCCCCTCTAATTTGCAGAGATGAATTTTATGCAATCCAAAGATTCACCCCACAAAAAAAATGCAATGATGGAGTTCATTTTATTGACTGTGTTTGCTAGAAGGAAATATAGGAGCATCCAATATACCACATATTGTGATAATACAGCCTATATCAATATATATCTTCCACCCAGTGAAAGAAACCTATTCATCCATTTGTATATCTTGTTTTTAAATTTTTCGATTAGCCAGGTCCAATCGTTTCTATTGTATGAGCAGGGTTTTAACCTAAACCCCAGATAGGTTATGCCCTTCGATATATGACTTCTGTCAGTCCCCATAAAACTAGCAATAAAATTGATTTCCTCCTCATCTCTTGAATCATGTAGTAGGAGAGATTTATCTTTCTTGATACGTAAACCAGTAGCATCTCCAAAGCGAATGAGAATGTAGTGAAAATAAAACCATTGGTTTCTGTTAAGCATACCAAAGACTAATAAGTCATCAAAAAATAAAGAGTGTGTGACATGTACCAAAGGAGACAATGCCAGACCATTAAAGAAACCCCTTTCTACTGCCATCTTCATTAAATTGTTGAATAAATCCATAATAAGGATGAATGTGAGAGGAGATAAAGCACAACCCTGTCTAAGTCCTCTTTCTACCATGAAAAAATCAGTCAGCAAACCATTTATAAGAACAACATATCTAACTGAGGTAATGCAAGCCATTATCCATCTAATAGATTGTTGTGAAACGAGCTCCAAAAATAGAAGAAAAGAGAGATCAACGCCTTAGAAATCAGCCACTTTGAGGGGGTAACCTCCAATACATTACATAAATGAACAATTCTTGGATTATACAAATGACAAAAAATCCTTTCTATATATAGGAGTCCATGGGGCCACAATGTAATCCTAGTGGGGCCACAATGTAATCCTAGCCGACCTAACAACAATAATTGAAGGGCACAATAATAACAATATGGGGGTTACAGGGATACAACAATAACAATAAGGGGGTTACATTAACAACAATAAGGGACTATAATAGAAATATAGGAACCTAACATGCTCCTCTCCTTCAAAAAAGTGTTGTCCTCAATGCTTGAGTAGCTCTAGGTGCTTTTGTATGAAATTCTCATCCTCCCATGTAGAATCTTTAGTGGGTAAGTTCTTCCATTTGATGAGATACTCTGAAATTGATCGATTTTGTAGTTGTTGAGTTCTTGTTTCCATGACTGCTTCATGTTCTAATATGGTTTTTCCTTCCTCATCAAGTTCTGGCAATATTGTTTGAACTGGAAGTTTGTCCACTATAACTTTTTTTTAAGCATGAAACATGGAAAACTAGATGCACTCGCAAAGAATCAGGAAGCTCCAATTTGTATGCCATAGTACCAATATTTTGCAAAACCTTGAAAGGACTATAGTACTTTGGTGATAATTTATTATCCTTCTTAGCTTGCTTGAGGGACATTTGTTTGTATGGCTGTAGTCGTAAAAATACCCAGTCTCCCACATCAAAACTTCTCTCACTGCGATGTTGATCTACCTGTTGTTTCATTTGATTTTGTGCCAAATTTAGGTTATCCTTTAAGAGTTGGAGAACTTCTTGTTGATGCTCGATGTGATCCTCCACTGCTTGAACCCCAGAATTTTCCCTTAAAGAAGATGTGATGGATGGTGGATGATATCCATAAAGTGCCATAAATGGGGTCATTTTTGCTGCAGTATGGAAGGAAGTGTTATACCACCATTCAGCGAGAGGTAACCACTTGACCCATTTTGCTTGCTTATCAGATACAAAAAAACGAAGATATCCTTCCAAACATTTATTCACTATCTTTGTTTGACCATCAGATTGAGGATGATAAGTTGAGCTATGAGCTAGTTGAGTACCCAAACAAGAAAATAATTCCATCCAAAAATTTCCTGTAATGCAGTAGAAACTGTACTCTCTTTAAATGGATGAGATAATGCACAAAAGTGTGCATACTTGGTAAGTCTATCAACTACCACCATCATGACACTCCTTCCTTTGGACTTAGGTAAACCTGTGATAAAATCATTGAAATCTCCTCCCAACGTTGACTTGGAATGGATAAAGGTTGTAGAAGATCCGGGATCTTAATTGTCTCAACTTTATTTTACTGGCAAACCAAACATTCTGCCACAAACTTTTGAATATCAGATTTAAAGCCATCCCAAAAAAATTCTTTCTTCACCTTGTGGTAAGTTTTTAAAAATCCCGAGTGTCCTCCTAAAGGAGAAGTGTGCAATTCCAAGATAATCTTTTGTTTTAGTCGGGAATTGTTGCAAATATATAAGTGATCTTTTTACCATAAGGAATCATTTTTCCAACTAAATGTATCAGATGTACTGGGATCTTGCTGAAACTTTTGAATGAGAGTCCACACTTCTTTTTCCTTCTTCCATTCATCCCTTGCTTCAGTTATCCAATCTGGTTGGATAATTGAAATGGCACAAAGCAATGCTTCCACTTCTTCATCCTTTCTTGAGAGTGCATCTGCAACAACATTTATCTTCCCTTTTTTGTAAAAAATTTCAAAGTCATAACCCAACATCTTAGTGACCCATTTTTTCCACTCTTCTGAAGATAGTATTTGTTCCAAAAAGTTCTTAGGACTATCATGATCAAATTTTACCTTGAAGTGTATTCCCATTAGGTAAGGTCTCCATTTCTTTAGTGGATGTAGTATTTCCAACATTTCCTTCTCATAAATAGCCTTTTGTAAATACTTTCGTTTGATTGAACGACTTTCAAAAGCAATGGGTCTTCCTTCTTGCATTAAAACAACACCAATTCCATTTCCTGAGGCATCACATTCCACAATAAAGGTTTTTGTGAAGTCTGGCATAGCTAAGAATGGTGCTAGGCACATTGCCTCTCTAAGATGTTCAAAGGCCTTAGCTGCTTCACGAGTCCATGAAAATGCATCTTTATTCAATAATGTTGTTAGAGGTGCTGCTATTCTCCCATAATTCTTAACAAACTTGCGATAATACTCTGTTAACCCGAGAAATCCGCGCAACTGCTTTATGGTTGTGGGGAATTTCTATTCCTTAATGGTTTTAATTTTGTTAGGGTCTAACTTCACACCCTCTTGAGATACAATATGACCCAGATATTCAACCTCTTGTACTCCAAAGAAACATTTGGATATTTTTGCATATAATTGCTTCTCCTCTAGTAGTTTTAGCACCCTGTCAACATGTTGAACATGATCCTTCCAAGAACTGTTCTAGATTAGTATATCATCAAAAAATACTAGCACGAATTTTCTAAGGAAGGGTTTGAAAATGGAATTCATCAACCCTTGAAATGTAGAAGGTGCATTGGTAAGGCCAAAAGGCATGAACAAAAATTAATGATGACCCTCATGAGTTTGAAATGTTGTTTTCGGAATATCTTTAGACTTCATTCTAATTTGATGATATCCTGAATGAAGATCCAACTTGGTAAAATAAATTTCTCCATGTAATTCATCCAATAATTCATCAATCACAGGAATGGGTAATTTATCTTTAATAGTGAGCTTATTGAGCTCCCTATAATCCGGGCACATGTGCCATGATCCATCTTTCTTGTGCACCAATACTACTGGAGCAAAGAAAGAGCTTTGACTAGGTTGAATTATACCAGCCTCTAACATTTCTGCAATCATATGTTCAATTTCGCTCTTTTGGACATAAGGATATCTATAAGGCCTGATGTTTGGAGGAACACTTTTTGGAATCAAATGAATAGCATTATAATGATCACGAATAGGTGGGAGTCCTTTGGGAGTATCAAACACCTTGGAATGATTGTCCAATACTTTTTTTGGAGATCTGGAGAAATCGATGATTTTGATGTTGGAACTTCCAATGAGCATAATTGTGCAATTAGGCCCCGTTTTTCTTTCTTCAGAAGATTTGTCATGACATTAGAGCTTATTATCATTCTTGGCTTCCCTAGAATACCCCGTAATTCGATTTCCTTTCCTTCCGAAAAAAATTTCAAGTTCTTGAAAATTTGAAATTAAAAACTACCGTCCCCAAAGATTGTAACCATTGTACTCCTAGTACAATATGAACACCTCCCATTGGGATGGAAAGCATTGGACTATTCAATACATATTCCCCCATGGCTAGCTTGATATTATGACATTTTCCAAAGAAATCTATAGTTCCTCCATTTGGAGACATCACTTGACATTCTGGTGCTGGGTATAGGACACAATTCAATTCCTTGGCTACATTACAATGATTAAAATTATGCATACAACCCAAATCAATCAACACTATTACCTTTTTCTTCTTGATATGTCCTTCTATCTTGAGAGTTTGAGGAGTGGTAATTCCTTCCAATGCATTACATCATATGGTCAGAGTCATTTTTTCTTCTTCCAGAGTTTCTTCCTGGTGTATATCCTCTACTTTTTAAGTTTCTTCTTCATTTTCTTCGTCCTCTTCATAATCTATGTAAAATAATTTCTTCTAGCTGCACTTATGACCTTTAGTGTATTCGCTATCACAACTGTGGCAAAGCCCTTTTGCTCTTTTTTCTTCCAATTTTTGTGGTGTCAACCTTGTAGGTTGTGGAAGTCTAGGAGTAGCAACACTTCCATATTTATAGATGTGAGTGGTAGGCTTCCTTGTCGCCATAATTTTACATTAAATTTTTCTTGCCAACTTGAATGCCTTCTCCAATGAATCAGGTTCCCAAATGAAAAATTCATATTGGATGTTATCCTTTAAAGTCCCTATGAATACATCAATCCTATGTTCCTCTGGAATATCAGTTACCCTTATATTCAATTTTTATAAGTCCTCAATGAGCTCTGCGACTGAACCCTTTTGTTCGAGATTTATCAATTGGCTAAAGAAGGTGTTTCTCTTTGTATCCTCATAATGTGCTATCACTTCCTCCATAAAAATTGACCAAGTGATAATTTTTTTACGAGAGAAAAGCCATCAATAGCATACAAATGTATTTTATTCTAAATATAAAGTTGCAATGCGTAACTTTTGTGTGTTTTGCACATTATTGAGATCAAAATATTGCTCCATCTGTAGTATCCATGTTATGGGATCCTTGCCATCAAACTTTCTCATATCCATCTTTGGAATATGGTGGTTCTTCCATCCAACATTAGAGTTTATGAAATCATGATTAACATTTATTTTGTTCTCATCATGAGTTTCCTCTACTACATTTTCGCCATTAGGAAACATTTCTTGTATCAAATTTTTCAAACCTTCCATGTCTGCTTTTAGATCATTCTTCATGTTTTCCATGTTGTCTTTCATTTTTTCTTCCATGTCATCCATCTTAGCTTCCATGCCATCTTCCATGCCATCCATCTTAGCTTCCACGCCTTTATTCAAAACATCCATATTATTCTTCAAACCATCCATCTTCACTTCCATGCCTTTCTTCAAAACTTTCACTTCATTTTTTTTTGCTCTTTGCGAGAGCGAAATTTGGTGCACTTGCTCTTGTAATTTTGATAGATCATGTTGCAATTCTTCATCTTCATGAGTCATAGTAGAGTAATCTGAGGGCTTAATGGGTGTTGAATTATTTTTAGGAGGCATTTCAGAACCCAATACTGAAATATATGCTCAATAGGCCCTTGGAATCACTTCAAACTGATTTTTTTACACAAGACTTATGCAATTCGGAAAAAAAAATACACACCTTTTCCTTGCTTTTGAGGAGCTCGATATTGAAACTGAATTATCTCTATGATTTCGAATCTTCAATATCTGAAATTTGGCTCTGGGGTAGCCTTCTGAATCCTATTTTGAATGTGATAGGTCTGACCTGATTTGGATTCTTGAAGACAATGTTGTGCCCAATCTCCTATGATGACCTAATTATGGACTGGTTCAGTACAACGAATTTGCACGACTTGCCACGTGTCAGTGTTTCCTCCTTCGGCATTGAAATTCATAGACAGGAAACTAAAGTCCATGTAATTGTGGCCACATTTTACAGAATTCCAAGCCGATTCTCAGAGAGAGAGTTATGAAGATTGTCCCACGATCACCTCTTTGAGATGAAATTCAGGATCCTGAAACATCCCTAACTCCCATAGACGATATCTCTAAAAATGTTGCGAACCAAGATCTAAAATTGTGCGACGATGTTCCTCAAGATTTCAGCTTCGTGCTGTAAAAATTTCAGCTTCTGAACCTTCGTAGAAAATAGTTATAGTGAAAATTCCATGATGACCTACTTGGAGTAGCGAAACCTTAGAATCCAAAGCTCTGATACCAAATGTTGTGAAACCAGCTTCAAAAATAGAAGAAAAGAGAGATCAATGCCTTAGAAATCAACCACTTCAAGGGGCCAACCTCCAATACATTACATAAATGAAAAATTCTTGGATTATACAAATGAAAAAACCTCCTTTCTATATATACGAGTCCATAGGGCCATAATGTAATCCTAGTGGGGCCACAATGTAATCCTAGCCGACCTAACAATAATAAATGAAGGGCACAATAATAACAATATGAGGTTTACAGGGATACAACAATAACAATAAGGGGGTTACACTAACAAGAATAAGAGACTATACTAGTAATATAGGGACCTAACATAGACCTCATAGATAACCCAATATTTAGAAGAATGAGCCTAATGAAAGCCCAGTCTGCAGAGTCATAGGCCTTACGGATATCAATCTTCATAATTAGAGCCTCCATTTTGTTTGCATGTATGGATTGAAGAGCCTCCTGGGCTATCTCAATGGCATCGTATATAGACCTCCCACTTAAAAACCCAAATTGCTCCTTTGATATGCATGAAGATAGGGTCTTCTAAATCCTATTTGAAATAATTTTTTAGGTCAATTTGTATACAATGTTATAGAGTGCAATAGGCCTATAGTCTGAGAGCACAATAGGCCTATAGTCTGAAAACCATTTTGGATCTGTTGACTTTGGAATAATTGTCAAAAAAGTTGAGTTCATGTCGCTAGGGACAAATCCCAGAACTCGAATCTGTTCCATGGCTGAAAGAAGTTCATCTGCCATCATATCATAGAAGTGTACAAAAAATTCAGCAAGTCATCCATGAGGCTAAGGGCTTTTATCATGGGCAAACACTTTTAAAGCAACTTCTATCTCCTTCTTTGTTATCTCTGCCTCCATTATCTCATATAAATATTATGAATTTTCGTAAACATGTAACCCACAAACCAAAATTAAACTTACTACTTAACAAAAAAAAATTAATAAAAACTTATAAATTATACTTTCATAACTTTAATTTTAAAATTCTTTTTATTGTTATTATTTTATTATTTTCATAACATGAGATGATAACATACTTTAATTTTAAAATTCTTTTTATTGTTATTATTTTATTATTTTCATCACATGAGATGATAACATTTCTACCCGAGAGCGTCTAAATGAATAATGAATCACTAATAACTTTCTTATTTTAAGATATTGAATAAAAATAGTCACGGTTTGGGCTAGCCAAAACAAAATTCCGAAAAACGAAAACCAAATTCTATTATGCATTAGTTAAAGGTGCCCCAACATAACATCCTCGTCCTGGCTAGTAGCATTGGGGTTGGTGAAACAAGTGAGCTCTGTCTGACTTGATTATGATTCATATAAATTAATCTTTGTTTGACGTTTTAATCAGTTTCTGCTTTCGATTTTATCCTTCTACGATCTCCCTGTTCTCACGTCTTCCTCTCATTCTGGTATCTGCTTAACTCATCTCATCTATAACACCTTCACAAACATCTAACACATTTCAATCAACTATCTTCTCATCTTTACCAGTAACACCCTCACTAACATCTAACTTTGAATGTTGGCGATGTAAACATTATGCTAATCATTATCTCAAATTTATCCCGAATATATCCTTTTCGGCTTCATCTTATTATATGGTTTCTCCAAAACCTATCTCATGGATCTACGCATGGCATCTCAAAGGAATCTGCGAAGTTTTTTTTATAGCATTTGAACAGGGAATTATGGTTAATGCTAGCACGATTAACTATTCTTTATTGAGAACACTCTTTGCACAGGAATAGCATAAAAATGATAATTGAATTACAGTCCACACCAGATTACATACGTACATATAGATGAAGCTAATTCTAATCTTAGAGAGAGAAGTTGACATAATCTCTCAACTTCCTCAACAACCCAATCCAAACTAAGTAAGCATAATAATTGAGGCATTATCTCAAACACCCCCCCTTAATGCCTACATTACAGAAATGGAGAACACACTAATTTAATACAAACATTTGTCTGCCCTGGTCTTCATTAACATTTGTACCCACTCTGAGATCTCATAGACAATGCTCTTTTCTCCACCATTTTCGAGCTAACATTCAACCCATTTAAAATACATTTGTTTATGACCAGCAATGTTGAGTTTGTAAGATTAAAGATTCTTGACATCCCCGAAGAAGAGTCTCAACACTGAACTACCCTATGGAAATATTTCCATCTGTGAAATAACCCCGAAGAATAAATTTCAACAGTCTATAGGAAAATATTCTAGGTACAGAATATGATCACTGATCAATCCTACAAAGTGACCTTTACACAAATGAATCTCACACTGTAACCTGTAGTTGACCCTCTTGAAGTCCGAAGCACAACAAGACCCATCAACGTATAACAAATTCACACAATCAAATTAGCCAATTGTTCTCTCGGCACCGAATAATGTCGAGAGCAACTAATTTAAATAATGCTAATTTTTTCAATAGTTGGTTCTGCACTACACAAATCTCACAACAATAAATATAAGCTTAAACTCCACACTATATTCCACACACTTGCAAATCACTTTACAAAACATGCTTTAGAAAAGTTTAAGAGATGGATCAGGAGGTTCATCCTCCCTTGACTAATCTTCAAATATTGCATCAGGTGAATCTTCTGAAAATGTTGCATAAGCTGATTTTTTCAATTTTCCATTCAAAAGATCTTCAGCCCGAATTTTGAAATTGAATGTTGTATGTCCATATTTATGAAAATAGAAACATTCAGTCTTATTTTTATTCACCCTTCCCTTGGAGTATAGTGCAATTTCATTATGTGAACTAGCCTCTGTGCCACCTATCCTCTTTTCTTCTGCCATAAGAGCTGCGATCATTTCATCAAGTGATTGATGTGGCATTTGACTTAGAGTAAATATGACATTATCATATTTTGAAGACAAGCTATTTAATAAAATTGCCTTTGCATCATCATCATCTACTTTAGAATTAATTTCTGACAACTATCTCATCAAAGCTCTTAACTCATTTATGTGTGTTGACAATAATGTCTCACTATCCATTTGGAGTTTAAACAATTTTAACTTTAAGAAAAAAATTTCATTAACAGCTTTTGCCCCAAATACCTTATTCATTTCTTCCCATATTTCTACAGAAGATGTCTTTAAGTCAATAAGATGTAGCTGGGAATCTGCAAGTGATAGTCCAAGGATAGACTTGGCTCTCTCCTCTCTTTTTTCCCATGCAATTAACTGTTGAGCATCTGTAGGTGCTTTTTTTTAGCCTTCTACAATATTCCATAAATTTCTACTCATCATTTGCAACTGAACTTTTACCTTCCAAGTGTAGAAATTAAAGCCACTTTTCCAATACAATAGGCTCCATGTTGAAAAGAAAAGCTAAATTTAGAACTCTGCAGATCTAAAACAAATTGCAATTTAAACTTAATAAAAATGAAGGGTCTAGCAAAGAAAAGAATGAAGAGTCTAGCAAAGTTTCAGTCGGTCATTGTGGAGGAATTTAAAATATATGATTGGCATGTACGGAGGTGCTATCACAAGTTCATCGAGTATAAGGAAGAAACTTTGGCATGGATCATGGCTCTCGACGCCGTCTTCCTTCTTGAGTGTTTGCACTTGTATGTTACACACGACGACCAAAGCTTCGATTCAGAGGTCAAGCAGCTAGCACGTGTATTAGATTTGAGAGGCACCAATGCAGTGTACAATTCCGTTTTCACAGATTTGATGATGCTCTAAAATCAGATGCCGCTTTTCGTGATGAAAAAACTTCTGGAGTTTAGTTGGGTCTATGGTTTGTCGACGGCCGCACTAGATATTCAAGCATCTCAACAGTGAGTCACTCAAGGCCTCTCTGATACCATATTGAGAACACTCTTTGCACAGGAATAACATAAAAATGATAATTGAATTACAGTCCACACCAGATTACATACGTACATATAGATGAAGCTAATTATAATCTTAGAGAGAGAAGTTGAGAGAATCTCTCAACTTTCTCAACAACCCAATCCAAACTAAGTAAGCATAATAATTGAGGCATTATCTCAAACATTCTTACGAGACAATCCATGTATCATACGAGTATTAACTATTTCCAAGAGAAACCTAGGGTAATATAGATAGAAATGAAGATACAGAGGCAGAATAGCAATAAAGAAGGAAAGATCTCGAATAATATCCAATTACAGAATATCGAAATGGATGGACCATGCTATGTTTGAATCAATCTCACCCCTTTGTTATAGGTTAATTGAAAGATGTTAAAATTTAAGGTAATGAAAGCTATAGAGATAAATTTATGTTATTTCTCTATTATTATTACTGTTATTTTGCTTATATTGGCTATTATATTCGTACATTTAAAAAATTAAAAATAAAGAATACGCAGACACACGAGTGATACATATAAACAGCAAAAACATCGCTTACCTGCGCTGTAGCACATATATTGGATCCATTCCATCGTCAGCTAAACCTTAAATTTGTTATTTCTCAAATAATTGTGTGGGAAAACATAAATCTTCATTGCGTATATTTATTTTATTCTATTTTTACTCAACAACCATCCAATTGTATTCATAAACATCAAAAACAAAACTGAATACATGAATGTTGGTTCAGTTATCTGAACAATCACAGTAACAATAAATCTAGAAGACGTACAATTTGCTTCTATGTGCTTTCTGAACATGTAGCTGGACCAAATTAGATGATCCGTTTCATGCTCTATTACCAAATCGTATTTATCCCTACTTAATATTTCCTTGGTCATTCTCTTTTGGATATATTTGATTTGTGACTGGAATTCTATTTCTAGGTATGACTACTTTTAACAGTCGGATATGAACTATCAGCAACTCTTATGGTTCCGATAGGTCGATCCGTTAACGCACTAAGACCCACTGCATTAATCTCGTTAACTGGACACGAATCTCCCCCGCTGGGAGATCTATAGTTTTGGCAATGAGAGGGGTCTGAGGGAGTTCCGGGACCCCGAAGGGATTCGAACCTCTCATTCTTCATCTTAATATTATTATTATTATTTTGGATTTCATCTAGCTGCAATTTGAACTTCAATTGCAATGACCTACTAGCCGAACCTTCACCAACCATCGTGACGACAACAAGCATGGCCATCAATATTGCAAATCGTGCAGACGCTCATTTCCGTATTGCTCCAACCTATACAATTCTTCTCTTCGCAGCCGTAGAATAAGTAATCGATTGCGACAATATCAATATCAAAAGAAGAAGAAAATGAATGATAATATTACTGTGTATAACGTAAATATAGATGCAAATATATATAGCCAGTAGAGGAGGGCAAAGAAGAGGGAAAACGTGGAAATGAGGAATAACAGATGAGTCTATAATGTGAGCTTTCGGAATTCATTCGACATATTCATTGGAATGAACTGGCCTCCGAAGTGGAATCCTGATCTCCGTGCATAAGTCTTTCCCAAATCGCTGCGTGTAAAATTCTTGCTGAAGTCAAAAGATTGACTTTTGAAATTTTGTATATAACTTTCGTAATAAAACCCTTGATTCAGTTTCGAGACTCGACTATCATTGAACATGTTCATGAACTTTTACCCCATGTCACATAATCCCGACGTTGAACGATTTAAAAAACAATTTTATCCTTCACTATAATATCTATAAGAAGGTTCCTGCAAGTGAAATAATGGCGACGAATAAAATTCCGGCCTTTCTCTTTCTTCATTACCGTATACATGTATTTAAACTAGTTGCGGATGTTAACTTATAACATTCATCGACTTAAAACCTTAAATTGGCCTTTTAATAACGGCAGCCATATGGGCGTTATATGAGTTTGCCTCTTCACAAGCGAAGGTCTCTTACGAAATACTGTTTTCATTCCCAAAAAATAAAATAGGGATGGTTATTAATCCAACGACCTCTTCAATCGTCTCACATTCTGTTTGAGACCTCTCAAACAGAGTGAAAGTTAGGAGTTTTCAAAGAAGAACTCTTTAGGGAAGTTGTTTTCAAAGAGGAACGCCTTAAGGCTTAAGAATTCCTTAAAAGTGTAATTACATTATGAAGGTTTTAACTAAAAATGCTCTCTAAAATCTACATCTATCTCTATTCTATCCATCTTCTAAAATTTAATGCTACTTTACTTAAAATATTTCTTACATCTATCTTTCTTTAAGGATTATGAAATATAACATCCTAATTACACAATATGTGTCACATGGCCAAAAATACTAACAATCTTATAATCCCTCCATAAATAAAAACACTTGTATTTACATAAAACCTACTTCCTTTTAGAAATTCCAAAAACCTTTACTTCTAAACAATAAATAATGTACTTGAGTTTAAATCTCAATAATTACCACTATAACTCATAAACCTCAAAAATATTTACACCTAGAATCTTTTAAAACATAACTTTAACTTATAAATGAAATAAATATCTCAAGGCTTAAACCTGAAATCTTTTAAAACCTAATTTTCATTTCTAACTATATCCCATAACAATAGCCTGTTAACCTACCTCCGGAAGACTTATAGCTACCTTAGTGTTAAATCTAAATCATCCCTATCTTTTTTAAACTTGTTTCTTTTCTCTTTTTTGAATTTATTTCAAAATTTAAACTTATTCACAAAATGTATTAAAACACCTTTAAAAATTAAATTTACAAAATTTTTAGATACAATAATATATATATATATATATATATATATATATATATATATATATAATAACATCTTAAGGCGATCTTCTTTTAGAACTCCACCCAATATGAATCAGTCTACACGATCCGATGGAATGGAACGTTAGACAATTGAATATTTTTAGGCCATTGAATTTATGGCTAATAGTTTAGAGAAAACTAATACTTTGGGCATGTAATAAACACGTTGAAAAATTAATCAAATGACTGCTTCTTGCTGAATTACTTCTTGATGGCTCAACATGAAGGCTTATTCCCGTCTGCCTTTTATTGTAGGGTTTATTACTTTTATCTTTGTTGATTTCCTTCTTCCATGTAGGGTTTATCTTGCAAGGATTGTGTTATTTTTTCATCTGTAGAGTTTACACAAGGGGAGAAAGGTTGGTCATTTTTATAACATGACACTCATTTGGTTGGCTATCAATTTTTTTTTTGCAAGATTGTGTATATTATTTTATTTAATGCAACTGCATTGAAAGATTTCCTTGGTGAGAAGTCACAATGTGGTTGGATTTATGTTTACAACTTGCTTCCTAAGCCCGCACCTGCTATAGAATTCAATGTTGTTGTTGATGGGTTAAGAAACCCTAGACTCATTCCATTTATGTGTTGAAGTGACGAATATACTATGTATGTTTCTGTTGTTATGATGCATATGTGTTGTTTGTTGTTATCATGACCGTTTCTATTCTTAATGCTTGTCTCATTTTGACATAATTTCCAATAGATCAGGCATCATTTATGAAATGCATATGGTAAGAGTCGATTAGCGTGAGACAATTTTTTGTTGTTGTTGCTTTTAATTTAATGTCAGACAAATTATCGTTGTTCTTGCTTTTAATTTTTCTTTGCGCTTCCAATGCTTCTCCAATTCCTTAAGTGATTTTAATAAATTACGTAAATCTATATCAAAGAGCTACAAGACATATTTAAACTTAACCATCACCCCTTTTTTTTCACTTTAGATTTGACACGATGATAACAAGTGACCTAACTAGTTAATTTCTGTTGCAGATACAAGGAACACTTGTGCTCTCTTTGATGACAACATATGTGAATATTAGAAGTGGGCGAGGTTTACTCAAAGTACCAAAATTTGGCCATCTTATTTCCTTTCTCTTTATTTGTTACATAACGAACACGACTATATCATTCATATCATGTGCCTTTGGAGATTGGTGAATTTCCTGTTATGATACCTAAGTTTCAAATAATTTATAACAACATTCATGAGTGTGCATTTACATCAATTCATTCTGAAATCATAGTTTTTCATGTATATATGTCAATGTTTGATGCATGTCTATGGATTCAAGGATAATTTCATTATACTAAACGAATACATGGCAATTGGTGCTCACAATCTCTTGGCATTTCTCTTGGCATGCCATTTTGGAATCAAGAGGAATTGATAGATATTATTGTTTTTCACTTGGGACCGACAAAAATATTTTTATTATTAAGCACACAAAGATTTTGATCATGATTTTGTCTTTAGTAGATATCACTCACTTCATCACGCCTTTGTTACAGTGCAACCCTCAATAGGTCAATAATGTTACTTTTTTTTCACTAAATCTATTACAAATGACTTGGAGTGGATTTGGGTATTTTATATTTTATATGTTAGAAGTTAGTGCCATGGATTCACGAAATCTCATTTTACTATGATCTTTATTCATAAATTTTGAAAAAAAAAAAAATGCAATTCTTTATTCTCCAGGAGATTCAATTATTTAAAATTGTAAATTGTAAATGGAGGATTTTTAGGAAATATCAATGGTGAAGTGCTTGCAAATGAAAATTTGTAAATGGAGTATGTTCAAGAAATACGTATATTAAAAATTTTACAAGAGTAATATTTTAACCGAGTGAAAAATATGGCTAGGAAAAATTTTAGGGGCTAATATTCACAGGTGAGCTAATATTCCATGCTTTTTCCAAAAAAAAGATTGGCTGATTTCCATTTTTATAAAAATCAATTCACCGAAATTTTATAGTATAACATTATTTTACCGTAAAAACCACCAATATTATATATTGTCTAATATAAAATAATTATAAATCTAAACATTTTTATAAAATTATCATCAAACATTTTTAAATTTTGATATTAGGGACTAGTAAGATTCTTCAATGTTACTAAACTTTATGATAAACTTCTGTGCTTAAAATTTTCCCTAGATATGGTTGAAGTTGGTTTTTTAACCTAGTGAAAGATATGGTTGATGCAGGTTACATGTCAGGAGAGGTTTTCATGAAACAAAGGTGGTAACCTATCGAGCACGAGAAGAGAACCTCCGAGAAGAGTGAACATGCTTATGTTGATTGCAACTTCTGTCATTTAAGTTGTTTCATATTTAGTTACTCATTAATATTTTACTCTCATTGGATGGAAAAAATGGGAAAAACAATAAATTAAGATATTATTAGATCAAATTTCGAATAAAATGACATGAAATTATCCAAATGAGAGTAAGGGATATCAAATTATCATTTCTTATTAATATAATTAGGTGCATGTTAAGCATAAAAAATAAATAGTCGATCTTCTTTACATTGAACTTTTATCTTTTACTTTTTTTTGGAGGATCATTACACTGAAGATATTATTGGAGATTATTATTGGTGGATGACTACATATCTGCACATCACGATAATTTGTACTTATTTTTCTCTTATTTTGTTGGTCATATTTCTAAATGTTCTTACTATGTTAGAAATCATCAGTTGACATGTAAATCTACTTGGTTGTTCATTTATACACAACTTCATTTTTGTAGTGTCATTGTTTCTCATTAATGGTATTCATAATTTTTAAATCTACTTTGTTGTTCATTTATACACCACTTCATTTTTGTATTTTCATTGTTTCTCATTAATGGTATTCATAATTTTTGTATGGATTGATGCTTCCTTATATTTTTAGTAGTTATTCCAATATAATCATGTCTCGTTAAGGGAATTGATTGTTTGTTATATAAATTTGTTGACACATTTAATATTCTCCTTGGTTGTGATAAGTAAGAGACATGGGATATGATGTTTAATACAATCTGTCATTAAAATGTTGGTTTGAATGGTCTATTATTGTAACTTACATTTTTAAATTATTTTAAATGAAAATAATGAATATGGAAAAATTAGTGATTATGATTAAAAGAAAAGTTGTTATTCTAAGAAAATTAGAAAAAATACATAGAGATCCTAAAATATTTTTCATTGATTACACTTTTTTATTCATATTTTTCATCACTTAAGATTGAAATATTTTATTTATATTCAACTTTTTGTCATGTAATTGTTGAATTATACTTCTAAATAATATTCTATATAAATTTAAAACAATGACATTGAATTAGCAAAAAGTCCAAACCATTAGATTAGCTTCAATAGTAGAAATGTGTGGGTTCATTACCTTGGTAACAAATTTCTCCAATATTTGATCAGGGCATAGGTAGAAGCATATTTATGGTTGTACATGTCTATTCCATAGGCTCTTCTAGGTTCTCAGTATGAATGGGTTTGTATTTACTTTGAGATCATTAATTGTGTTTTTGTTTTTACATATTTTAAAAGCTCCTTTTTTAAAGTAAGAAACTAAATTTGTATCCCTTGAGAGAGGTTCCCAAATGGGGCCATTTAAAGGAATATCCAAATATCTAGAAGAAATTATTACATATTTTAGAAGCTCTGTTTTTTGCGTAAAAAACTAAATTTGCATCCTTTGAGAGAGGTTCACAAATGGGGCTATTTAAAGGGATATCGAAATATCTTGAAGAATACATAAATATCTCGAAGAAAAAATACAGCATCATGTGATAGAAATTTTTTTTTGAACTCAAGCACCTATAGAGAATCAAACAACAAAATGAAATAGTTATAGCGGAACCTTTAGGGTTTTTACATTGTTTGGTAAAATTAGTTATTTTCTACACCTATTTCAGAGAAGGATTATGTTCATTATAATTCTCAAACTTTGTGGGTATCTTAAGGTCTCACATTAACATTTAAAATAATAGCAATCCAAAAAAGGTCACATCCACAAGGAAACAAAAAAAATATCGATTTACCAAGAAACTCTATAGTAACACATTGTTCATCTCACAAACATATTTCATTTGAATTAGAGGTTACATCACTTGGCAGCCCTTCAAGGAAATTGACTCTCACTTGCAATCTAATTCCTTTATGTAGTTTATTCATATATGACCCTTATGCACTACGTTCCTTCTGGTACTATATATATATATATATAAAAGCATGATGATGTAGAAGATCGTGATAGCTTTTCTTTTTTACAATTTTGGATTGGTTGCACATCTTTCAAGGTAGCCTATATTAAATTCCACCATATTCAATTATTTACAAGAAGGCCATTGAGGTGCCAAGGAAAAATCTTAGTAAAATTAATTAACAACCAATCAAATAATTAACATAGTTTGAAACAATTCATTAATTTTCCATGAGTAACATTAAAAAGTTTTAGCTCTATTTTTTTATTGTACTTGAAGTTAGGAGACTTTGGATGATTTGTAATATTAATCTAAAATATGAAACCCTGGAAAATGAAATTAGACCAAAAGGCCTATAAAAGCTTAATTACATTACAATAATATTAATCTAAATGATGAAATTGAATTAAGGATATTATTGTATAAGAATTTGTGTGTGAAATACAACTGGGTTAGCTTGAGAAATCATGGAATAAAGTATAAAAATCTGCAACCAATCTCAATCCATCAAAATTCGCCCATTCATCATGTTGCATATAATCACTCTCCTTGAGAGTTTGCTGAACAATTCTTATTCCAAGGTATTGTTGAGAAAATAAATTATTCTTTTTCTTCACATTTCAAGACCGTATTTAACTTTACTATACCTTTCAGGTGATGAGACAAATTCATCAATGGAGGAACATGATGGACATGAACACATTTTCTATATAAAGTTCAAGAGCCAAATTTATCTTTCAATTCTACAGGCCTTTATCTTGTGAGTCAGTAACATATTCAAGAGGATCCTCTAGTTCAATCACCTCATGGTTTTTACTATTTTCCTTAATTCGATCTCCATTTTCCTGAATCGGTTCAACATCCATTGGAATTCTAGACTTTTCTACAACAGTTGATGACAGAGTTGAAACTTGTAATGAAAAAAACAATAATTAGTTGAAGAAGACAATGGAAACAAACATGCTTTGAAATGTTCCAATATTGATGGAATCGAGAAGCATTTGAGCTAGGTTTCCAGTTCCTCCTATACTTGATGCAACCATTAGTCTAAGGTGGAGAATCAATAGAGAGAATTTTTTTTTTTACTATAGATGAACCTCGAAACCACTTTTGATTATTTTCCACTCAAAATTATATCTTTTTATTGTATTGTAATTGAAGTTGGTTGTGTTATTCATATTGGTAATCCAATTTTTCTAGATTAAAATAAATTAGAGAAGTTGATAGCCTTTTTCTTACAGATTAAACACTTTTTTGCTCTATTAAATATTTCTCACAAATATTTGAGGTGGACACTCCAAAAAATAATGTATAAATCAATGCATTGAGAATCAAATTATGATTTGGTAGAATGTAAAAGAATCCAAAATTTTAATCAAGTGAGACAATTCAATATTTAAGAATGGTTAGAAACAACTATGAGAGGAGAAAGAAATATGCACCGAACATTCTCGAATTTATGCCTTAAGGTGTTTCCTTTGCAACATCCCGTGCAATTGCTAGTTTAGATATTTTGACTAGTTAAAGGGTATAGAGGAAGAATAAATTGAATTCAAGAAGGAGGGATATGGAATAGAGGATAGATTAGGAGATAGAAGAGAAAGGCTTAGGACCAAGAGAGGTTTGAGAGTGAGAGAGAAAATGGGTCAATTATTTTGTAATTAGGCAAGACATTCTATTAATAGAAATTGTGTGACGTTATCCTCTATTATCATGTACCATGTCACATGTGTGCATTAATCCTTTATGTCTATTGTGTCCACTAACTAATTGTGAAATTTGATTAGATACACAATTGGGTATAACCAAGTCTATTAATATGAGTGGACAATGGAGTTGGGATATACAAGAAGAAAAATCTTACGCAATTTGATAGAGATTTATAGATTTCTTGATTACATTCAAAAACGAATATAGTTTTTACCCTTTCTAATTTTCCATTATTTTTCCAAAAAAAAGATTCACCAATTTCCATTTTTTCTAAAAATGATTCAACCAAATTTTACAATATAAAATTATTTTACCTTAAAAATCGCCAAAATTATATAGAGACTATACATAAAATCATTATAGATTTGAATAATTTTATAAATATATCAATAAACATTTTATAGTTTTCATATTAGGGACTAGCTTGCATCCATGCTTGTATAGGCCTAGTGATCCTTGGATTGATATGTGGTGGGATTGTGGTAAATCCTAGTAGTGTATGTTTGTTTTTTGGGCCTAGGAATCCCTTGGAGGGATTATAGTAAAGCCTGGTTATATAGATGAGGGCCTAGAATCCCTTGGTGGATTTTGGTAAATCCTGATGAAGCCCTAGTTGGTTTTGTTGTAAGTACCACATTCATATTTGTAATATGGAATGGGGGTGATTAGCTAAAATAAATATTTGGTTCAGCGCAATATATGGTTGGGTGGAACATGGAAGCCCCTGACTTGGTTTCATTTTGCATACGTAAAAAAATACCCCTTTTCCTCTTATGCATTATGTGTAAATTTGTTTGTTATTATGTGGTTATAACAGTTGTTATATCATGTTAATATGTTGGTTATAAACATGGTTATGGAAGACTTGAGTTATGGCTCTCATCATGTTTTGGTTAGTAAATGAAATGTTAATGAATGTATGAGCTAATAGATCATTGTGCAACTATTATGAGAAGGCATAAAACCTTCTTGATAATTATTAGATAGATATGAAGTCCCTATGCTCATATGTGTCTATATGATTTGTAGACTATATGTTCGTGATATGTTTGATAGAATGTCTTCCATCTCTAGACATGGTTAAGCTAAGTCCTTGATCACGTTTTTTATAAGAATTTTTTTCTTTGTAACATTTTTTTTTAAGTTTCATGATTTTTCAGAAGTCATATGGAGTCTAGCCCTGAAACGGTGGCACATATTTCACAGTCTCAAGCACAAAACTAGCTGAAAAATATTACAGTCGCACCCTTGTAGTGACTATGCATGTGACTCAAGGCCTATAGTCGCATTGATTTAGGCTTATACATGCAACTGGGAATCGAAATTGGTAAAAAGGAAAGTCAACTCAGGTTTTGGAAAACTAGAAAGGTGGTTTATCCCATGGGGGTAATGTTAACCTGTGGAAGATAAGTAAGGTTTGGTTTTTCGATTCCACTTCCTTAAATATACTTGGGGAGATGAATCATATCATAGTAACTCTTCGTCACATATTTACCCTAGTGGACTCGTAAACTTGTGTAAGTGTGAGAGAAGGGTGTTACAGAGTGGTATCAGAGTAGGTTTCATTCTCTTTTGGTTGCGTTTGGTCTTTTTTCTTTTTAGATGATATCTGATACCACATAGTGGTGGTATCAGAGCATGGTTGTGATATTAGAGCATGGTTCTACCCTTGGACTGGATGGGTGCAATGTTGATTTTCATGCATGCATGTAGGTTGTATATGTTCTTGTTATGTATGCATGGTGATGGTCATTGTTACAGTTGTATTTTCATGTAAAAGTTGATGATTTTGATGTTGGGATGTTTTTGTCATGAATGCATGTTGGTTTTATATGCATTTTTTATGCATATAAATTTTTATATGTTGTTATGCATGCATTTTCATGGTTATGGTTATGGTTACGCATGGATGGCTGGTCACAGATGCATCATGGTGGTCATTATGTAATTTTTTTCATCATGATGTTTTTGGTATGCTATGCTGCTAATGTGTTGGATGAAATAGAGAAGAACATGCAAATCATCAAGGAGAGGTTGCAACAGTGGACCTCAAGGTAAGAGCATATCATCAGATAGGATTGTACGTTAGGTATACAAGCATGTTCATTAATAGTTATTATATGCATTATGGCTATATACATGTTTATCATTCTATTGTTGTTGTGGTTACATGTGTGATGAATGTTAGTTAATCAATGTGGTCATATGCACTTGTGTCAGATAGTTAGGAATGGTAATAACTTGTTCTTATATGCATTGCAGTTGTACACATGATGATTATGGTAATTGTATTTAATATATCGATGTTATATGTATCATGCTAATTTGGATTGACCTATGCATAAGGTTATGGTGATGGTATTAAGGTATGATTTGGTATATTTGTGATATTGTGTTATACTAATATGGAATGACTTATGTAGATGCGATAGCCTCCCCTGAGATACACTACATTATGAGTTTGATTATTTCGTCAATTTGGCTTATCTAAAATGGTGTTTTTATAGGTTTTTTGAATGTTTGATTAATTGCATGATATGATTATGTGTCTATAATATTGCATGAAAAAATGATCTTGTTTTAAGATGGTTGTACTAACACATTATCTGCTGAGATAGCTGATATGAACTTAAGTCCAAGAGGGTGCTATATGTAGTATTATGACTAATTATTGTGAGTTTACTATTAGTTATGACATGGATATTAGTCTCGGTAAATGTTTATTTCAAATTAATATACACGATGTCTTAATATTTGGAACATGTAACTGACATGTGTGAACAATTGCAGGGCAACAAACTTGGCATTAGTGTGACAATGTAATTGTTTATTTGTTTATATAACTAATAGTTCGGTGATGTGACAGTACATATTAAGCCTCAATTGCAGCAAGGTAAAATTTTAGAGAAGGGAAATGGGTGAGAAATCCTTTGGCTGTGATTGGAAACTATAATTCCAAATCAATGAGTGCTTTGCACGAATATAGGAATTCTAATTAACCTTGATTTTGTTTGAAATTATATGGATATGTGCTATATTCCCGAACATGTGTTTGATAGGTATATTAGATAGTTTCTAGTGATAGCTATATTCCATGATATATTTCATGTATTTTTTTGGTTACAAGGAAACGTTCTTGGGACAACAAGGTAAGATAACTTGTATATTTATATGTTTATTTATACACTAAAAATTATATTTCTATGACAGTATGATGCAGAGAATTGCATGGAAAATGAGACTGCCACGAAATCTTGGAGAAGGATCAAGTTGAGCTTTCCTTTGGAAGCACAGGGAACCCATGGGTATTGATTCATGGTGTTTGTTTCTAGTTTTTTGCTTTCAGTATTTTTTTTTTTTTTTCTGCTTTCAGTATTTTTCCGATGATGTCATATTGCTATTAGCTTTCATGGTTTTATTCTTGGTTTTGTTTGGTTCTTTCCTTTTATGTTTTGAGGGAATTGGGAATTGGTTTGGGAAAGAGGAAATTTAATGGAGATTGGGGAGAGCTGAATGAAACTCAACAGGTAATGTAAGACTTAGATGAATATTGGTGCATGTATAAGGGAATTTTAACGAATGAATATGACAACCAGTTTAGTTGGTTGGGTCCATTAGGATAAATGAAAAATGGTAGGAAAGTCTTTGGAAAGGTAAAATGAATGGAATTAAGGTAAAAAATTCCTTGCCTATGATGGGAATTGTTATTCTCAATGTTGTGCATGTTGTGCACAGATAAAGGGAGTTTTCTTAACCTTAACCTTATGATATCTAGTAATTATGTTGTGATTATTATTATGATGATGTATAAATGCGTAAGTAATGATGATGTAAGATGAATAGTAATTATGATGATGTATAGTAATTATGTATGTACGTATGTTGTTGTCTGAGAAGGTCATTAAGGATCATGGGTGTTTTATGATGATGTTTATATGTATATATGTATGTATGTATGTCATTGACTGACAGGGTCAAATGAATCATTCTTGTGGGGGAATTATCACTTATGTAGGTGAATGGAATGAAGAGGTTGAAGAGAACGCACTAGGTGCTTTTTGGGTGTGGAAACTGATCTAATGTGCATACAGAAAGGACATAGTATAAAGTTAGAAGATAAGGATCTCTTAAAGGATAAGTATTAGTATTTTATTTCATTTTTAATTATACATGTGAGCTATGATTCTAGTTTATGATGATTGTATGTGATCTATGATTCTAGTTTATTACGGTTACATCTGATCTATGATTTGATTATGATGGTGCGTTTTGAGATAACTGGATGTGATATGTTTATACATGATTATTTGATCAAACAAGTAGTTTGACTTATCATGAAAATAAGTGAACAAAATTGCATGTGTACCTTATTTACAAGTCACCAATGAGGTATGATGTAGATTTATTTCAATTTATTTTGAATATAATGGAAATTATGTTCTTGGTATAGGAAAGCATGGAAATGCCTAGTTTGGGTGGTTGAAATTGATTGCAATAATGTAAGCAGCAATGAAACGAATTGGAATAGGAAACAATATGCTAGTAAAGCACTTCAATAGTAGGGAAATTGTGAGACACGGGTACACAATAGTGTCTATTGATTTCAATGAGCATGTTATGATTGATATGATGGTTTTGAGGTAGGTGTATGACTTGTTTTTTTTTTTTTAACCTTCCAATGTGAGGAAACCTTGCCAAGGGATGGATCACCCAGGAAAGGGGATGCTGGGGAAACTGGAAGTTGATTGACTGCATGAAAGGGGGTGACCAGATTTCTTGAGGGACTATGCAGAAGAGAAGCGAAGGCTGAGGATGGATTTATTTTGGTAGTTACCATTTGAATATGGAACCAAATGCACATTGGGAGTGCACCCTGTAATAATGAGTCAGTAACTGTTCATTGAGAGGACAAGTGGAACAGGATTATGGCGCTAGACATTGGATGCACTTTTGACTTTAGTAGTGGATTCTACACTTCCTCAAAAGGATTTGAATCTTGGTACTACTTTTGAGGGTGGAGGCATGAGCCGCAGGATTCCCTTGGTGGTGATGTAAGCATCATATATTTTTATTTTTTGGTTGAGAAATTTTTCATATGTGTTTATGTGTGTATTATTGTAAATATTGTATCGCGTTGGATTTATAAAGCTCCATAGACAGTATGATTATTTTTTGGTTGAGAGAAATGTGCATGAATGTATATGTGGTTTTGATTGTACATAATGTAATGAGTTGTGTTATAAATCTCTAGTAAGTTGTATTTTTGTCATGTTGTTAAGTGGTCATGTTGGTTTCTTTTCAACAGGTTCTTCATTATAAATATTGCATCGAGAAAATTTATAAAGCTTCACAATAAATATGTTTTGTTTTCTTCAGCAGTGTTGGTGGTTGTAGTTTTCACTGAACATTGTGGATGATTTTCCCTGAAGGGGGAGGAGTCTGTAACAACCCCAGGTTAAAATTTCATGTAATAAAGTTAATAAAGGAAAAATAATACCATGGTCATGAGACACATATTCTAAGATGGATGTTGGAAAAAACATCCTAGTATGGTTTCTCATTTGGTTTATAATGGCTAAAGGAAATTGGAAAAGGAAATGGAAAAGGCCTTCTAAAGGAAAGAGGCATTAATTGGCATTTTATTTATGAAAATAAAGGACATTAGAAGAAAAGGAAGGTGAAAGGTCACATGTTGCATGTGAGGAGGAAATTGGAGGAAAATAATTGAAAATGAAGAAATTAGAGGCCCTATTAATAAAAATGATTTTGACGATTAGTTCACATATGGTTGAACTAGATTTTGGTTCAGCTAGATTTCCATATGGTTTCGAAATTGAGTGGGGTGGTCTGAGGAGAAGAACACAAGGCCTAAGAATACCTGGACTAGTGAAGGTGGTACTACGGTAAATCCTGATTGTGTATACCTCATTGGGCCTAGGAATCCTTGACTAGTGAATGATGGGACATAAAGTAAATCCTAGAGGGTAGAGACAAAGAAATTCCTCATGGTTTAGGTGGAGAGATCCAGAGGCATCCATGCTTGTATAGGCCTAGTGATCCCTAGACTGGTATATGGTGGGATTTTGGTCAATCGTGGTAGTTTTTGTTTCTTTTTTGGGCTTAGGAACTCTTGGAGAGATTGTGGTAAAGCTTGGTTGTATAGATGAGGGTTTTGGCCTAGGAATCCCTTGGCAGATTACAGTAAAGCCTAAAGAAGCCCTGGTTGGTTTTGTTGTAAGTCCCACATTCATGCTTGGAGTATGGCACGAGAGTTATTGGCTGAAAGAAATATTTGGTTCAGCCTAATATATGGTCGAGTGGTGCATGGAAGTCCCTGGCTTGGTTGCATTTTTTAAATAAGAGCTATTTGTCTCTGTTGCATTATGTGTAAATATTTTGTTATTATGTGGTTACAATGGTTTTTCTATTATGTTAATATGTTGATTATATGCCAGTTATAAACATGGTTTATGGAGGACTTGAGTTATGGCTCTCATCATGTTTTGGTTAGTATATGAAATGTTAATGAATCTATTAATGTATTATGAAAATGTATTAAACCTTATTGACAATTCTAAGTTAAGGATGAAGTCCCAGATGTGTTTATATGACCTATAGACTACATGTTCATGATGTGTTTGATGGAATGTATGTCATGGATAGGATTTGTTAGGCCAAGAACTTGATCAAGTTTTGTGTTAGAAGTTATGTCTTTGTGTCATTTATTGTTTTTCAAAGTTCCATGATGTTATGGATAGTGATATGGAGTCTATCCTTGAAAAGGTGGCATAGATTTCACAGTCTCAAGCACAAAATTGGATGAAAAAGACTACAGTTGCATGGATGCACGCTTGTGCATGTGACTGGAGGACTACAGTTGCACAGACTTGTGCATTCGATTAGGTGTCCAGATAAGTAAATAGACAATTTAACTAAGTGCTTGGACACCTACAAGAGTGGTTTATCCCTTGGGGTCTTGTAGCACCTAAGGAAAGTCAGTAAGGTTTGGTTTGTCGATTCCACATCCTTAATTGGACTTGGGGATTTGAGTCATATCATAGTAACTCTTCATCACATATTTACCCCGTGGACTGGTAAACTTGGGTAAGTGTGGGAGAAGGGTGTTACACCTTTAAATAACTATTTCACATGAGATTGAGCTTCATGGATGGCAAAGAATCCACGGGTTTAGAAGAAAAGGTTTGATATATCTTGAATTGCAAGTAAATCCTTTAAAAGGGTTCTCATGCCATCAAATATTAAGGTTGGTTTTAGGAGTACTGGAATTTGACCACTGAATTATCATGATTTTATGTATGTTATTATTTGTAGTGAGGAAATTCATGTGGATAATTAGGAATAAGGGAATGTCCGAGCGCATGTTGATGCACAAGAAGAAATGGATGAAGAGAAAGATGTGGTGAGAGCTGATAATATGATTTCCCTCTCTCAAGGACACTTCTATGGTGATGATGATGAACATGTTAGTGAAACACAATATAATCATAATCCAATTTATAGTAACATGGAGGTTTTTCTACCAACTAAATCACCTGCAACTTTTGGATGTGATATTCGTAATGACTCTATTAATCATGCCACTAACAATGAGAATTTGGTTCAAAATAAATTTGTTGATATTTCACTAGGAAGAAACATTGATCAATTGATATTGTCAAGCCAAGTAACCCAACAATCATGTGTGGAAGAACCCGTGATGAACATGAACAAACATAACATCACAAGAACCAATGAAGAAAGCATGAGCATGCCTTCATAACCAACATAATTAAATAATGAAAATGTTCATTTTTTTGTGGACAATAGGTCAATGGAAAAATAAAATGCACATAATGAGGAATCATATCAAGATAAAAATATAATTCAATCAGTTGTACCAGATACTAAAAGGAAAGTGTCAAGCAACATGTGAAAAGTGTCACGGAAGGAGCAGCTACTTGGCCAGTTCCTAAAGTTACCAATAGAGACAATATCAATGAAAAAAATATGAGGAGAAACAAATAGTCCTCATTTGGGATGGAGTTCATAGTTACTCACTATAGAAGACTATATAAAGTTATTAGTTGAGTCTCAATAAAAGAAAATTGAAATTCATGAATTAAAATAGAAAAATAAGGATTTATCCAAGGAAAATCAGGAAACAAGTATTGTTGCAGCACAGCATTGAGTAAAGGAAAGTCTTGAAAGAGAGAAATTAAGGAAAGAGAAGGATGTTCAAAAATAACTGGAAAGGAATGAAAAGGAATGAAGAAAGGCTCAACAATTTCTTGAAAAAGAATAAGGGATGATAGATAACATTGACAATGATGTAAGAACAGTCATTGAAACCAGGATGATGTCAAACACATTGGACCATATTTCAGATAATACACCATTACTACAAGACCTCATAAGCATCCAAGTCCCTTGCTATCAAAAAGGGGGTTTTCCCACTTTCTATATTCCTACCATTACATGTGTCCATCCTATATATGATTATCAAACAACACCACTTAATGAAAATTTTAGTAGCACAAGTGTGAGAAATGGATACTCAATTCCTCCATGGAAACAAATGGTAAATTGGATTCAATCATATGGTAGAAATCCAACACATCCTAATAAACCATTATTAGGTAGGCCAACCTACTTGGATCAAGAAGAAAAATCAACAAGGTTGGGCAATGAAAAATTAAAGGCCATCAAGCATAAGGGTGTCATATTTTTTTTCGATGTAACCACATTAGGATGTTGATTTTTGTAAGAATTCCATTTTCGATATTGACATTACATATCTATGACTGATATAGATACTAATATAATCTCTCTATATTTGTAAATTTGAATTTATTTTGACATAATTAATTCTATGATCTTTCTCTCTTCTATTCATTTATATTTGAGTAACACGTAGAATGTTCTCTCATGCATTCATGTAGGATGTTCTCTCTTGTACCCAAATACTATATGTTTAGAGTCTGATAAGAAATATAATTTGCAATATGATGAAATTAGATTTTATTTAAGCTTTCTGGAACGTGGATGTTTAGAATTGACAACTGGAGGCCTCGAGAGAGGTGCATGCCATGACCACATGGATGCGCATGGCCCAAGCGTACAGAAAGAAAATCCTCTGAGGCTCTTTTGCCGTCAGTCACACTCTGCCTACTCTGCAGTTTATTGCTCATCGCTCCGCACCTACTCTCTGGTTTATTTCTCGTCCTTCCCGCATGCCTCTGCAGCAACTCATGGACCCCTTCCATTCTCCTGTCCCCTCTGTTCAACACCTATATGTGCAGGCCTCTAGAATTTGGACGCAGAGTATCCATCTTCTTTCTTTGCGTCCTCTACAGCTTGGTTTCCATCTCGGCGATTTCCACCTGGTCTCCCCTCATGCCTCCCCTACATCACCATCCTATCTCCCCTCGCCATCCAGTCTCCCCTTGTGACTCTCCTACGATGCCATGCCTAGATGTCACAGGATGCATTTTCGTCAGGGCCGAGGGCAAAGTCGAGCCTCCCGTCCACCCATCTTCGCTCTCGATGACTGTCACTCTCCCCTTCATAAGGGCTGACCTGTGAAACTCACACTTGATTGGGACGATGTTGAGGAAAGGGACCAACAATGTGTCTCTACTTGTATCTCTCTTCGCCTCCCGGAAGTCCACTCCTGTGCAATTTAGTCCAACTCTCTGAGGCACCCACAAAAGTCTACTATTTCACAATCTGATCACCAGCCCTCCAGAAAATCAGCATCTTTTCTAAAAAAAACTACATTTCACTCCTCAGAAAGCAGTTTTGGGGAGAGTTCGAAAGCAGAAGGCAAGAAAGAGCTTACAGGGGCACGCTCAGCCTCAACACCAGAGCTGTTAGCAGAGCAGATGAAGAAGGCCGATGATTCCTCTGAGGAATACGACTGCTACATTGTAGAAGAGCCTCCCGCAGATATCTGAAACATGAACAGCATCGGAAGATTTTTCATCTCTGGGTCTCCTACTTCTGCAAGCTTTTACGCTACTATTTTTATGTATTTCTTGTATATGCCCAATTTCTTCTCTTTTTGGACAATGTTGGCTCATGCTAGTTTCCCCATCAGGGGCAGCATATTTTGGACTGGTTTCCCCACTCGGGGCAGTCCATATTTTGAGTTTTTGAACTTTGTCTCGGTTGGAGTTAACTAGCACAAGCAATTTCGGCGAGGCTGTGTCGAATGTAAATATTTTTGTATTACATCAATAGAATTAATCTTACTTAGGAAAAAAAATCCTATTTAAGTTTCACCTACACCTAACATTGTTATTGATATTCAAGCTCACACTTTGTTTAATCAATTTTATTTTAACCTTAAGAAAACTATATACAAATTCATGTAACAAGGTCTAATTTATCCACATTGATAGAATATTTTTATTCAAAGATGGTTTAAATGAGAGTCAATTATACATGGTCATTATCAAATAATTATTTTCCTTCAAATCAATAATAGTGCAGTTCAAAGATTGTAATTATCTTCGTTAATTCTTTACATGGTTAAAGAATGTGATAATTATGCACAACGAAATTGTGTGCTATGTTTAGGTTTATGTAAAAAATATTATAGAGTTTTAATATATATACAATTTTTACTATCAACATTTACCATATTAGAAAAATTAAAATAATAATAATCTTGACATTAATCACACTAACAAAGATCCATAAGAAGGAATTGGGTTAATCAAGGATCCAATGCTTAATTTTTCTTGACTATCTCTAACCTCTAGGAAATGGTGATAAGGATGGTTTAAAGGAAAGCATCAAAAAAGAAATTAGGGTCTATGAAGAGTGCGTGAAGAATCTTATCCAAATCACCCCACAAGAAGGAAAGTAGTTTGTTAGTATAATTGAACACATAATGGAACATGAGAAAAATTAGGTTAAACGAAAGTATGATGGGCATTTTCCATTTGAAAGGAAACCTCGGTAACAAGCATCAGAGGAAAAATCAAGAAAAGATGAGGTAAACAAATACAAGCCATGTTGGAGAATGGGAAACAAGGAACTCTCACAATTATGGAAATGGACAAAGAAAAATCAAAACGAGTTGACATATGAAAAGAGAGTAAATATTCCCTCTCTTGTAGATTTATGGAAATAACTGACATGTGATATAAATCCTTTTGTTAGCATTGAGGAAAAATATCACCATATGAGTGACTATGTTTACTGTTAGAAAGTCTCGCGCTTTCCAGCAGGTTGGGATCTAGAGGGTGTTGTTCCACCTGATATACTTTCTCCTAAAATTCAAGCTAAGTTACATGGGAAGCCTAGAACTGAAAAATCCAAATGTGATGCTAAAAGGGGACTTGTCACTACTTCTATTCACGCATATGAAGAAGAAATTCAGGCCTTAACTACAATTTTTCAATAAATAGATAATACATATATGTCAAAAATATACAAGATAAAATATTTCTTTATAAACACTACCTAAACCCTAACCCCATATTTTTTAAAACCTACAAGTACATAAAAATCCATATTTTTAAAAACATACTAGTGCACAAAAAAGAATATTTTTAAAACCCTGCCAGTGCCCACAAATATCAATTAAATAAAAATGCTCATAATTAAAAAAAACCTAACCTAATTTTACATCAAAAACCACAAATTTTGCAAAAACCCAACATACATTTTCTAAACACCTAAAGAATGAGCAAAATTTCCCAACAATTGGATTGAATGTGTTGAAAAACACAGAGTGGTAGCAGGTAGGATGATATATATTGTCAGAGAGCAAAAAATAAATCCACCACCATGCCTAAAGTTCGTTGCAACAGTCATCAAAACCCCAACACATTGCCATAGCTTACCAGCAATAAAGAGATCGCAAAATAATTTTTGGAGAAAACTACAAAAAAAATTAAAAAAAAAATCATGGATAAAATTGGAAAACACCAACTTAAGCTCATTAAAGCCGAGTAGAGCCCGAAACTTGTATTTCCACCATCGAACCAAATAAAACATCACACAAGCTCGATCAATGTCCACAAGGCACGCAATCAATAAAGACAACAGGCGTAATGGTAAACCACCGATGAACTAGGTGAAACAAATTCAAGAAACTGTGTAAAAACCCACGAATTAGGTGAAACAATGGTAGAAACAATGGTAAACTACCCATGAACCAGGTGAAATAGTGACACCCCTCTAACAGTGCAAAAAAAAAAAATCAGAGGTTGACCAAAGAAGTGTTGGAATTTCTGAGAATTCTAGAACAAATAATAGAGAGAATAATGCTCTCCTTTTAACACAGAGAGATTATAAAATTTCACTCACAGGGACAGAGATTCAACACTGTAAAAAAAAAAATTCTATTCCTTTTTAAAAAAGTTGTTACAATGTCTTCCTCACTGAGAGGGATTAGCAAATAGGACTGCTACATACACAGTGCCAAACAGACTTCACTGTCTCACAAAATTACATACACTGTCACTCTGTAAAACATCACTGTTGTGTTTTAAAACTACTCGCTGTCTCTTTTGAAAAACACATTTCTGTGTATACAAAAATGCACTCTGTTGTGCGTTTAAAATAAAACATAATATAGGCTCTAGGGCCTTTTCAACTATTTCTATGTCGCACATATAATAACAATACAAACTATATAAAAACTTAAACATTTAAAAGTTGTCAAGGCCCACTTAATAAAACCCGCATAAAACATTATATATGTTAAAACAATATATCATCCCGCAACATTAAAACAAATAACGAACAAAACCTTTGCATCAAACCTTTGCATTGCGCCGAATTTCAAAAATCGGTTAACCAAATTGAAATGGGCTTTTCGTGTCACAAACTGATATGATGTCACCCAACCTTTTGTGCGCGCGATGAAAATTCAAATTGCATTTATAAAATTGTTTCGGGTCCGAAATGGCCCTGCTGACATAGGACCAAAGTGTAACATGAAACACAAACTTTAAGTCTGCCCTATTGAAGGATCGGGTCCAGACTCATATCAATACAAATGGCCATTTGGAAAAGCTCTGATGTCGATGGTAATACGGATGTGATGGCCAAAAATTAACTTTGGCTTATAATAAGTATCGGGTCCAGATGTAAAACATTTCAATCGGCCCAAACCAAAAGTTCTAATCATCGATTGAGGATCGGACCCCAGATCAAACTTAACTCCACTGCAATAAACACGTCGGGTCCGCCATTGCATATTGCAATCGGGCCAAACAAAAAAGGTACTCCCGATTCAATTCAACTTGCGATACAATGTGGTATTGCTACATGGTATGTGGACCCGCGGACCTCGGCTTAAGTGGAGGGCGATTTTAATATAATGTAACATGCGATTGCAGTCAATGCATCACATCGGGCCATAACGAAAACAAAGGTTGTAGTATATTGCAATGTTCTGATTTCGGAACTCGCCACATCAACAAGACACTTATGCTGTGTGGGGACCACTGTAAAATAAAAACGCCTGCGTTGTTTCAAAAAAAACATCTTTGTTTCTATTTTAACAAAGTGCTCTGTTTCAGAAAATAGAGACTGTTCAATTAAAATAGAAAAGCTCTATTTTTCAAAATAAAAGGACTGCACTGATTTAAACAAAAACTGAAACTGACTGTTCACTGCATTTTTAGAAAGTGGCTAGAGGAGAAAAAACTAGAGATAAAAATGGAAAGCGACTCTGCACAACGACTGTTGAAACTAACATTTCAACACTCCCCCTTACTTTCAACAGCTGGGTTATCATTCATACCCAGACATTTTCTCAAAAATTCAAACCTCTTCTGCCCCATTGGCTTGGTCAGAATGTCTGCAAACTACTCCTGAGTTCTGCAGTGTTCCAAAACTATTTCTCCATTGTTTACCAATTCCTTGATGTAATGAAACTTTGTGTTGATGTGTTTCATTCTCTTGTGAAACATAGAATTCTTAGATAATGCAATAGCTGAGCTATTCTCACAAAAAATCACAGTTCCTTTTGCCTGCTCTTGGCACAAACTTCTTAGCATCCTCCTCATCCAAATTGCTTGACACGATGCTATTGTAGCTGCCACATATTTTTCCTCTGCTATAGACAATGCTACAATGGGCTGCTTTTTAGAAGCCCGTGAAATGGCTCCTTAACCCACGTGAAAAACATAACCAGAAATTCTCTTTCGATCATCTACACTTCCAGCCCAATCACTGTCATTGTATCTTATTAAATCTGAACATTCTGAAGCTGTATATAAAATACCAAACCTTTTAGTACCTTTAACATACCTCATAATTCTCTTCATTGTCTTCCAATGTGCATCCTTTGGCTTCTCCATGAATCTTGAAATCAAACTAACAGCATGCATTATATCAGGCCTAGTTGCAGTCAAATACATGAGGCTACCAACTATGCTCTTGTACAAACTAGGATCAAAATCCTCACTGTTGTCCTCTCTGCTGAGTTTTAATCCCATCACTGTGGGAGTGATTACTGCTTTGCTCTCCTACATATTAAATCTTTCCGGAACTTCATTAAAATATTTTTCCCATGAGATAAGAATCCCATTTTCATCTTGTTCTACTTCTATTCCTAAGAAGTATCTCAACAAACCCATGTCAGTCATTTAAAATTCTTCTTTCATGACTGTTTTAAAATTTTCAATAAGGTAATCATCATTACCTGTGAAAATAACATCATCAACATATAAAACCACAATCAACATTTTACCATCCTCTTCTTTGATGTAGAGGGTGGGTTCTCCCTCACACTTTTCAAATCCATTTTCCAGTAGATAGGAGTCTATCCTACTGTACCACGCTCTTGGCACTTGCTTTAGCCCATAAAAAGATTTCTTCAACTTACACACTTTGTGCTCTTGGCCTTTCTTTTCATAGCCAAGAGGTTGTTCAATGTAAACCTCTTCCATTAACACTCCATTTAGGAATGCTGACTTCACGCACATTTGGTAAAATTTCCATTTGTTTTGTGCTGCTATGGACAGCACTGCTCTCACGGTTTCCATTCTAGCAACTGGTGCGAAAGTTTCCTCATAGTCTATCCCATGTTTCTGCTTGTACCCTTTGACAAAAATTCTTGCCTTGTGTCTTTCTATTTTTCCTTCAGCATTACTCTTGGTCTTATAGACCCATTTAACTCCAATGACATATTTACCTTTTGGGAATTCAACCAAATCCCATGTTTTGTTTCTTTCTATGGAATTTATCTCCCCATCCATAGCTTCTATCCATTTCCTATCCTTAATAGCTTCTTCGAAATGAATAGGGTCATCAACATGACAATATAAAGCAAACAAAGAATTGATACCTTCATTTGCTACCTCTTGTTCATAAATGTCATTCAAATTTCTGAACTTCTTACCTCTTTCATTTGGTGTATGAGTGCTTGAATAAGCACTCGAATTTCCTCCTTGTGGTGTGCTTGGAGAAGCACTTTCATTTCTCATCAAGGGTGTCTCTTGTTTCCCTTGTGTTGGTGCTGCTACTTTGGGATGTATTTCAGCCAACTCATCATCATTTTCATTATGAGATAAACAGTGTTTAACATTCACTGTTTTCTCTATGCTTCCATCACAAGCTTCCTCCTCAATAAACTAAACATCTTTTCTCACAATAAAATTCTTGGTGGATGGGTTATACAACCTATAAGCTTTGGATTCCTCACTATATCTAATGAAAATACATTTCTCCCCCTTGCTATCCAACTTCTTCCTTAGCTGATCCAGAATGTGTGCATAAGCCACACATCCAAAAACTTTCACGTGTGTGACACCTTGCTTTGTGCCACTCCATTCCTCTTCCAGCACTTTGTTCATAACTGCTTTTGTAGGACATCTATTCAGGATGTACGGTGCACAATGTACAGCCTTAGCCCAATAATCATTAGGCAAATTCTTTGCCTTTAACATACTCCTTACCATGTCCATTATTGTTCTATTCTTCCTTTTGGAAACTCCATTTTGCTGCGGAGTATATCTAGTTGTAAATTTCTTATGAATCCCATTTTCTCTACAAAAACGTAGAAAATATTTAGAGATATAGTCACCTCCTCTATTAGTCCTTAGGACTTTGATATGTAGCCCACTCTAGTTTTCCACAAGTGCTTTGAAATTCCAAAATCTTTCAAACAATTTACTTTTGTTTTTCAAAAAGTAAACCCGTTTTTTTCTAGTAAAATCATCAATAAATGTTAGCATGTAATGGCTGCTAGCAAGTGATGGAGTTTGTATCGGTCCACACAGATATGAGTGGACAATCTCTAAGGGTGCCTTTGCCCTTATGCTTTTCTCGGAAGGAAAACTTTCTCTGTGGTGTTTCCCCAAGATACAACCTTCACAAAGGTTGTTCGGTTTCTCTATCAATGGTAAACCTCTTACCATTCCTTTTCTATTAAAAAAGTTGAGACCTCCAAATTTGAGATGTCCAAATCTCAAGTGCCACAACCAATTGTCATCTTTTGGTTTGCTTTGGAAAGCCTCTTGTGTCACTGCTGCTATCTCTTCTTCATTTTTCAAATCTGCTCTCATTCTGAGAGGGAACATCCTATTCCTTGTCATCTTCACTTTAGCAATACATTGTTTTCCAGGTGGTTTATCCATGATGGTGCAAACATTATCCTCAAAGAAAACATTGTTCCCCTTTTGAACAAGTTGTCCAATACTCAAGAGGTTATTTTTCATTCCTGGAACATAATAGACATCTGCTATGGATTTCTTTTCACCTTTTCTTGTTAGAACATTTACATCTCCTTTTCCCATAACAAAAACTTTACTATCAGTCCCTAGTGTGACTTGTGACTTCACACTCTCATCTAACATAGAAAAAATTGCTATGTTTCCTGTCATATGGTTACTACAACAGAAGTCTAGAAACCATAAATCTTCACTTTTTTCTTTAGCCATATTACAAGCTAAAAAAAAATTATCTTGGCTGATATTTTCTCTAGTAAAATTTGCATTTGTTCTATTACTCATATCATGCTGCTTCTTTCTACATTCATTTGCATAATGTCCATATTTTTTACAATAGTGACATTGGACATTGGATTTATCATACCTTTGTCCTTGAGCATTCTGTTGACCACTCTGCTGGCTGCTGCCTTGGCCTTGATGCTGATTTGGATTGCTGCCCCTTCCTTGAGCATTTGCTGGACTGTTTCTTCCACCTATGTTTTGGCTTCTGCCTCTTCCTCTCTTGTTTCCTCTGCCTTGCCCTCTTCCTCTTCCGAAAGACATCTGGGTCTTAAAGGCATGCTCTAGAGATGAGTTTTCATTTCTACCCAATCTCTTCTCATGGGTCATCAGTGATGCATGTAGCTCATCCATTGAAAAATTTGTGAGATCCTTAGTCTCCTCTATGGTGGTGACAATCACATCGAACCTTGAGGGTAGACTCCTCAAGAGTTTTTCCACAATCCTCTTGTCTTCAAGAGTCTCTCCATGAGACCTTATTTGTGTGACCATTCCAATCACATGTGTGAAGAATGAGTCAATAGTATCTGACTCTTTCATACAGAGAGTCTCAAAGTCTCTCCTCAGCAACTGAAGTTTTGTTGTCTTCACTTTTTCCATGCCTTGATAGGCTGTCTTGAGATTTTTCCATGCTTCTTTGGATCTCTTACTTTCTGCTATCCTAGGAAACACACTCTCATGCACTGCTTGATACAAAAAGTAGAGGGCTCTTGAATCCTTCTTCTTATTACTCTTCAGCAATTCCTTCTCTGCTTGTGTTAAATCATCAAGCTCATTTTCATCTGCTGGCTCATAAAAGCCATCCTCAACAAGTTCCCATAAATCTTGGGAAGCAAATAAAGCTCTCATAGTTATTGACCAGTAGTCATAATTTTTCCCATTAAATTGTGGGAGCTGGGTATTTCCAATACCCATACTAGTGTTGGCTCCATCCATTCTTGCACTCTTAACTATGCTTAAAAAACACTTGATTGTGTATTTAAAATAACTGACTGTCTTCAACAGTAACATAAAAACTGTATAGAGAAATACCTTAGATTCTTCTTGGCTGAGTCTTCACTCTACTGGAGAAGCTGTTGCAACAAAAAAATCCTTCCTTCAGCTTCTTTGACCTTCAAATAGCCTGGACTAGCTCTGATACCATGTTGGAATTTCTGAAAATTCCAGAACAAATAATAGAGAGAATAATGCTCTCCTTTTAACACAGAGAAATTATAAAATTTCACTCACAGGAACAGAGTTTCAACACTGTTAAAAAAACTTTCTATTCCTTTTAAAAAAAATTGTTACAATGTCTTCCTCACTAAGAGGGATTACAAAATAGGACTGCTACAAATGCAATTGCAAACAGACTTCACTGTCTCACAAAATTACATACACTGTCACTCTGTAAAACAACATTGTTGTGTTTTAAAACTACTCTTTGTCTCTTTTGAAAAATACACTATTTTGTATATAAAATGCACTCTACTGTGCGTTTAAAATAAAACATAATATAGGCTCTCGGGCATTTTCAACTATTTATATGTCACGCATATAATAACAATACAAACTATATAAAAACTTAAACATTTAAAATCTATCGAGGCCCACTTAATAAAACCCGCATAAAACATTATATATGTTAAAACATATATATGTTAAAACAATATATCAACCCGTGACATTAAAACAAATAATGAACAAAACCTTTGCATCAAACCTTTGCATCGCGCCAGATTTCAAAATCGGTTAACAAAATTGAAATGGGATTTTCACGTCACAAACTAATATGACATCACCCAACCTTTTGTGTGTGTGATGAAAATTCAAATCGCGTTTATAAAATTGTTTCGGGTCCAAAATGGCCCTACTGACGTAGGACCAAAGTGTAACATGAAACACAAAATTTAAATCTGCCCTATTGAAGGATCGGGTCCGGACTTATATCAATACAAATGGCCATTCGGAAAAGTTCTAATGTCGATGGTAATACGGACGCGATGGCCAACAATTAACTCCGGCTTATAATAAGTATCGGGTCCGGATGTAAAACATTTCAATCGGCCCAAACCAAAATTTATGATCGCCGATTGAGGATCGGACCTAAGATCAAACTTAACTCCACCACAATAAACACGTCAGGTCCGCCATTGCATATTGCAATCGGGCCAAACAAAAAATTCACTCCCGATTCAATTCAACTTGCGATACAATGTGGTATTGCCACGTGGTCTGTGGACTCGCGGACCTCGGCTTAAGTGGAGGGCGATTTTAATATAATGTAACATGTGATTGCAGTCAATGCATCGCATCGTGCCATAACAAAAACAAAGACTGTAGTATATTGAAATATTCCGATTGCGGAACTCGCCACACCAATAAGACACTTGTGTTGTGTGGGGACCACTGTAAAATAAAAACGTCTGCGTTGTTTCAAAACAAAACATCTCTGTTTCTATTTTAACAAAGTGCTCTAATTCAGAAAACAAAGACTGTTCAATTAAAATAGAAAAGCTCTATTTTTCAAAATAAAAGGACTACGCTGATTCAAACAAAAACTGAAACTGACTATTCACTGCATTTTTAGAAAGCGGCTGGGAGGAGAAAAAACTGGAGTTAAAAATGGAAAGAGGCTATGAACAGCGACTGTTGAAACTAACATTTCAAGAGGTGATTTGAACGATAGTCAAGGTAGCTCAGTTCCCATACATCACGCTTGAACAAGAATACACAAAGATAGGAAAAACCTACAGAAAACGCTGATTGCAAAAGCATAAACCCACCCTAAATTCCCTCAATTAATTTACCCACCCATGGTAATGCATGGTTCCACGAGCTGGATTAGTGTCGTACAACTTACCTAGAAGCTTCCGCATGGTTTGTGATTGCGGTAGGGAGGGCATGCAACAAATAGCATCCCTCCGCTAAATAAAAATATAAATGAAAAAAAATTCCTATATTTTTATCCATCAATTTTAAGGTACATTACATAATTATTAATCTATAGAATATTTTCTCTAACTATTATTATTATTGTTGTTGTTATTTCTTTAGTTTTCAATGATTATTTATGACATTTTTTAAGTGGTCTTACGAACCTTTATTTTTAATTTATTATTATTTTTAATTCATTCTCTCAAATATATTTCAATTTTCTACTTTCAAATTATTTATGAATAAACATTTAATTTTTTTTAAATTAATTAATAATATTTTCCTCAATGACTAATTATTATAATATTTTTATGATTATAATAATATCCTTAAAAATTGGTTGATAACATCAGGTGCTCTATTAAAACACTATTTGTTGTGAAGTCATCTGTTCAATTCCCCACCCAGATTGGGGTAATATATTAGACATGATGAAGATGATATCTTGCCAAAGTTTCATACAAAAATTTAATATCCTTAATTACTTAATAAGTATTTATGAAATTTTTAGTTCTTATTAATTTCTAGCCTTGTTTAAACAACCATGTTTTCCTTGGAAAAATTTTCTGGCAGGACTTTGATGAAATCTGGTGGAAATATTTAGAAATTCAGAATTTTAAGTGCTCTAGTGGTTATTTTGGGTTCATAATCCATTTTCACCATTAAAAAAATGATTCACTCCTAGTTTAGTACTTTTGAAAAAAAAACATCTCATTCACATGAGAAAATCATCTCACAAAATAATTAAAAACATTCAAATTATATTCTACCTTTACAAGTCCTTAATTCCTTCTTCCAGTTTACTTAAATGTTGAACTTTTAAATTTATTTAAATTATTTTTAAATAGATGTTCAAAAATTTAATAATTATTATGAACTTTTCCTTCCAATAAATTTTATCTTCAATATAAATTACCACTAAAAGAATAATTTTAGTATTTTATGTCTATCATCCTATTTTAACTAGCCTAGATCCATCTTAATTCTAGATCTACCAAGGGCTCAAAGGAATCAAATTTCTTGAAGTGAAAACCTCTTGTAAAGTGAAAAAAGATTTGATCCCTCTTGGTGGTTGGTAGATCTATATGATAGATATTATTTTGTTTAATTATTAATTATAATTACTATTTTATTGATTTAACTTCCCCCTTTAAATAGATTATATCTCATATGAATATCATGAGTTCCTTAAACAAACTATATTCCACATGAATATCATGGGTTCTCATAAAGTTGCAACTAAAATTTATATCAAGTACTCGTCAAAAACTAATAAAAAATAAATAAAAACTTGGAATATTGTTTTGATAATGTCTTTTAGAGTAATCACATTATTAGTAATTTTGAACAATGAGATCTGGTTCATGCTCATGGATGTTGTACCATATTACATGGTTGACCAACAACTAATGATGTGATTAATCGGAAATACATTATGAAAAACAAAACAGATATTTTTATAGTTTTAATTCAATTTTTTAAATTTTTAATGTGAAAAGAGATTTGATCCATATCCATGCTTGGTAAATATGGACTTAAGATAGATCCAGATTGATTTAATTGTTAATTGTTAATTATAACTATTAATTTATTGGTTTAATTACTCTTTTTAAATAGATTATATTCCATATGAATACCATAAATTCTCATAAACTTGTAACTCAAAAACCAATAGTAACTTACTTTAACAACTAAACACATAATAATAATAATAATAATTTATAAAATTTACTTTCATAACTTTAATTTTTTTTTTAAATATAAAATTATTTTATTGTTATTATTTTATTATTGTTGTTTACTGCATTACAACATTTCTACGGAGCACCTCTTAATGAATCACTAATAACTTTCTTATTTTGCAATATTGAATAAAAATAGTCACGGTTTGGGCGAGCCAAAACAAAATTCCAAAAAGGAAAACCAAATTTCGTTATGCGTTACTCAAATGTGCCCCAACATAACATCCCCGCCCTGGCTAGCAGCATTGGGGTTGGTGTAACAAGTGAGCTCTGTGTGACTTGATTATGATAATTGATATAGATTAATTATTGTTTGCTGTTTTAATCAATTTCTGCTTTCGATTTTAGATCTCCCTCTTCTCACGTCTTCCTCTCATTCTGGTATCAGCTTAACTCATCTTCATCTGTAACACCGTCACAAACATGTAACGCATTTCAATCAACGATCAGCTCATCTTTACCAGTAACACCCTCACTAACATTGAACTCTGACGACGTAAGCGACGTAAACATTATAATAAGCCTTATCTGAAATTTTCATGAATATCTTATTTTCTGAAAATTTCATGAATATCTCATTATATGGTTTCGCCAAAACCTCTCTCATGGATCTACGCGTGGCATCTCAAAGGAATGTGATAAGTTTTTTTTCATATTAAAAGCTAACTACACGTTGACATTATTTTCGTAAAGTGAACTTTAATGTAACAAGAAGTATCAAAAGAAGGGAAAAGATAGATAGAAATGAACATATAGACAGCATCAAAATATATATATATATATATATACAATATCTACCCTTCTACACTTGTTAAAGAAATTGAAATTGAAATTACAGAACATCGAGATGGATGGAGCATGGTATTTTTGAATCGATCTCATCCTTTTCTTATTGGGCATTTCAAAGCTCTCTTACCAGAAACGCAATGCTGGTAGTTGTTTTCAGTGAAAACCAATCTAGAAACCAAATAGTATGGGAAACCACGTTTTATACGGCCGTATTCGTTTTCAATGATAAAAAATGGTTTCTAGTGAAACGAATCGTTTCTCACAGCGTTTTTCCTAAAAACGTCTATTCGTTTTGGCTAGAACGTTTTCATTTTCGCTGGAACGTTTTCCTCCATTTTTAAAAAATCGCAATTTCCTTTATGAAACTTACTAATTTTTGTAAGTTTACTTTTCTAGTTATGTTTCCCGCCTGTTTTCTCCCATTGCATATGAGCTAGCAATTGGTATTTGCCTGGAAAGTTTGACGATTTAAGCGGTGAGAGCAGGAGCAAGTTGCAAAGTAGATTCATCCTTCATCATATGATGGTGTTTGGAGAGAAGCGCATCCTTCAGCAGACATGGGTTTCCTCTTTAAAGCTTGGAGAGAAGCTCATTCAATTTGTGGATCCTAATTTCTTGGCATGTTTTGATATCAACCTCTGTATCTTACTGTGTGTTAATTTTTTTTTTATACTTTTGTCTTCATTTATCTTCATTTGGCCTTACTGTTGACATGAGACTCTTGCCATTTTTAATGTCTCCTATCTAGGATCAGTATTACACCAGTGGCGTCTGCCTATGGTCTATCTGTTGTCAAAAGGACTTAATGTGGGCCTCGTTTGTTGTGCACCCATGACTCAAACTTAAATTTGATGTATAAATGTCAATGACTATTATATTTTTTTATGGTTGAAACTACATGCCTCCTTTGAAATTTGTCAATAATTTAATTGAAAATTTGTCTGATATTATCTAGAAATTTGCTTCTCCATCCCTCAACCGAAGGGATAAACTCCTTATAGCAGAAATTGTCATTCTAATTCTATCTCTATGCTTGTTTGTGCCCTGCTCCAATGATTAAACTCCAGTATTTTTCATCTATCATTGACATTCTAAAATTTTTCTTGAGCAAGGAGGGAAGCTAATCTAAAAGGAGTGTATTAGTTTGTTGTGCTAAGTTTCCTTTCAGTGTTAAAAACATGTACAAGTTGTCCTCATTTGTTTGCTTAAGGAATGAGTGTTTAAACCATGAAACATAGAATAATTTGTGAACTTAAAGCATGAAAATAAGCCTAGAAAAAACATTGAACAAAAGTGTATAAAAGAGAAATACAATCACACATAAGTTTTACATACTAGGCATGATGGAGCAGTTCACCCCTCCTGGGCTACATCTACTGGTCCAACTCCCAATGGCATGTCTCTCTTTGTCATTAAGCTCAAAATTGCAAATTACATGTCTTTACATGCCTCTAATGGTTTTTTTCTCTACACCAATGGCTCCAGAATGCTCAAATTAGTCAAGGTAGACTCTTGTTTCCCAAAAATTGGTCAAAAATTGACCTCCCAATGCATGTTTCCCAATGTTAGCTAGAAAAGCTCCACTAAAATTTAGGGTCGACGCCAAAAATTCCCACCATTATGGACCCTTTGATTTAAATGTTAGTGGTTAGGTCAGGGTGGTCACAAGCCGACCCCCCACCTAAAACCACGGGGTTATGGGTTTTAAAATTCCGCATTGAGTTGGAGTGGAAACTGGAGTTGGTACGGTTCCAAAAACCATTGCATTACATGTCATTAAACTGCGCCCATGTGACAGCATTTAATGTCTTCGTCGGATTAGACGCCCAAAAAACATTTGAACTAACCGTTGAATTAAATGTCAATTGAACGTGCATGTGACAGCGCTTACCCACCACCAGAGGTTATAGTTCATAAAACCATCACGTTATAGTTTGAATGTCACTGTGACATGTGAACGAAATCATCGCCTATGGTTAAGTTTTAAGACGTCAGTTAAGATTAATGATGCGGGGTTGTAACACGATTCATGTGACCACACCTTGGGGCTACCAACGGGTTGGGACCGCTGGCGGTCCCCCCCCTCCGCATTGCTAACACATACAAGATAAAATGATGCAAAGAGAAATATAGTTAAGAAACAACTGGTAGGCGGAATGGTCAGAGGTCTTCGCGGGTGCTATGGAGGTCACAGGGTCTAACCCCCTGGACTCCAATAAAATTTTATCATATCCTCCTGAGGACACGTGGTAGCCTTCGGGCTTGTCACGTGTCTCTCATCCAACAGCCTAGATAAAACCTGTCTTCTCCATCAACGGTCAAAAACCAATTCTGTACCAAAAAAATCAATAGCCCAGATTAAGCCACGTGTCGAATTCTAATGGCTGTGAGAAAAGAGAATATTCCCTAGAATATTCCATATGATGACTGTACCTGTATGCTGACTGGGCATCCCAGTCACAAAATTTTAGTTTTTTGGGAAAACGAATAGAATGTGATATCTTTCTCATACGACATCAGTTTTTCGAACCGTTCATGGCACCGGAATCGCAGCGACGAGACCTTTTCGGTCACTTAGGTTTGGTATAGTTTAGAGCACTTTCATTTTTTAGCATAGCACATGATCTCCTAATCACACCTCCCTATTGGGAAGCTTTTGGACCCCAAAATCTCTCTGGATTATTGAACATGAAGATGAGGAGACTATGTCCCCACTCTTCCAATCTTTATCCACTAAAATTTCCCTAATTTCATTAACTCAAGCTTTTCATGAAAAGACAATTTTTTCCTTCATTCCATCGACCACCCATTGTTGTCTTTGACACTATCACACTGCACATTTTTTGAACTTGCAGAACAAAAACCTAACTTTGTAGTAAACATCTTGTTTCTACATTGGTCTATAATCAAAAGAAACTTGGAATTTTTCTCACCTTACATTCTATCCGTATGGTGATTTTTGTTGCTTTTACTTTGAACTTGTGTCGACTCTTGACCAAGTTTCTTCGCCATTGTACCATGCCTTTCGGAAACCAACAATGAACATTTCTGAATCTTGTGCCTTCTTTGTCAATTTTCTTTTCCATCTCTTTGACCTTTGCAACTTCTTGCACTGACACATTGTTTTCATCACCATTCAACACCAATGTCGACTACTACAACTGTTTTTCATCTTCTTTGAAATACAAACTTCTTTCAAACTGAAACAAATCATTACATACATCACCATTCGTTTGAGAAGGATGATGTAAAACATCTCTTTGTTTAATCATCATCAATGTCAAGTTTTGGCTTGCATTGAATAGCCTCTTCATTTGCCCTGCATTAACTAAAGAAGTGTCTAGTTTCTTGCGATGAGCTCTCAAAATATAATCCTTGCCATCTTTGAATAAATGGTATTTGTTCTCATGGCGATGGAAGATTTCTTTCCTTTCATACAAGGACTAACCAACACCATACATGTTATATCAAGCGGAAAAACATCTAATTCAACGGTGTCAATGAAATGTGCAGTTATTGCAAAGCAAAACATGCATTTCTTTGAAACCTATAATTTTGCATCCTTACAAATCCAACCAAGTGGATATGGTTTTATATGTGGAATGGTCTCAAGATTAAGTTTCTTGACCAAGTCTTCAGATATTAAATTTTCTTGCGACCCATTGTCAAACAATGTGTCAACCTTGGTATGTTTGGAAATGACCCTCACATGAAACAATTCAATTCTCTCTTCTTCATTTGGAGCTTGTATGTGACAGTTAGATACACTGGAACTAGGTTTTGTTTCAATTTCTTTCCCCTTCATGTTCTTTAGTCCCATAACTATGATTTTTGTTTCATCGCCTGAATCTGACCCTAAGTCTTTTTCAACTATTGCAACAATTTTTCCTTTCTTCTTGGTTTTCTCTTTGGCTTTAAAACTTATGAAAATAGCTCCAAAAATTGAAGAAAATAAAGATCAACACCTTAGAAATCAGCCACTTCGAGGGGACAACCTCCAATACATTACATAAATGAACAATTATTGGATGATACAAATGACAAAACCTCCTCTCTATATATAGGAGTCCATGGGGCCACAATGTAATCCTAGTGGGGCCACAATGTAATCCTAGCCGACCTAACAATAATAATGTAAGGGCACAATAATAACAATATGGGGGTTACAGGGGTACAACAATAACAATAAGGGGGTTACACTAACAATAATAAGGGACTATACTAGTAATATAAGGACCTAACATGCTCCTCTCCTTCAAAAAAGTGTTGTCCTCATCGCTTGAGTAGCTCCGGGTGTTTCTGTATAAAATTCCCATTCTCCCATGTAGAATCTTTAGTGGGTAAGTTCTTCCATTTGATGAGATACTATGAAATTGATCGATTTCGTAGCTGTCAAGTTCTTGTTTTCGTGACTGCTTCAAGTTCCAATATGGTTTTTCCTTCCTCATCAAGTTCTGTAAATATTGTTTGAACTGGAAGTTTGTCTCCTATAACCTTTTTAAGCATGAAACATGGAAAACTGGATGCACTCGCGAAGAAGTAGGAAGCTCCAATCTGTATGCCATAGTACCAATCTTTTGCAACACCTTGTAAGGACCATAGTACTTTGGAGATAATTTATTATCCTTCTTATCTTGCTTGAGGGACATTTGTTTGTATGGTTGTAGCCATAAAATTACCCAGTCTTCCACATCAAAACTTCTCTCACTGCAATGTTGATCTACCTGTTGTTTCATTCAATTTTGTGCCAAATTTAGGTTTATCCTTTAAAAGTTAGAGAAATTCTTGTTGATGCTCGATGTGATCCTCCACGCTTGAACCCTATAATTTTCCCTTAAATAAGATGTGATGGATGATGGATGACATCCATAAAGTGCCATAAATGGGGTCATTTTTTGCTACAGTATGGAAGGAAGTGTTATACCACCATTCAGTGAGAGGTAACCACTTGACCCATTTTTCTTGTTTATCTGATACAAAACAACAAAGATATCCTTCCAAACATTTATTCACTATATTTGTTTGACCATCGGATTGAGGATGATAAGATGATCTATGAGCTAGTTGAGTACCTAAACAAGAAAATAGTTATGTCCAAAAATTTCCTGTAAAAATGGGATCTCTGTCACATACAATAATCTTCAGGTTTCCATGTAGCTTTTGAATTGTTTCCATAAATGCAATAGAAATTGTACTTTATTTAAATGGATGAGATAATTCACAAAAGTGTGCATACTTGATAAGTCTATCAACTACCACCATGATGACACTCCTTCCTTCGGACTTAGGTAAACCTGTGATAAAATCCATTGAAATCTCCTCCCAACGTTGACTTGGAATGGATAAAGGTTGTAGAAGACTCGAGGTCTTAATTATCTCAACTTTATTTTGTTGGAAAACCAAACATTCCGCCACAAACTTTTGAATATCAGATTTAAGGCCATCCCAAAAAAAATTCTTTCTTCACCCCGTGGTAAGTTTTTAAAAATACCGAGTGTCCTCCTAAAGGAGAAGTTTGCAATTCCAAAAGGATATTTTGTTTTAGTTGGGAATTCTTGCAAATATATAAGTGATATTTGTACCATAAGGAATCATTTTTCCAACTAAATGTATCAGATGTACTAGGATCTTGTTGCAACTTTTGAATGAGTGTCCAAACTTCTTCGTCCTTCTTCCATTCATCCCTTGCTTCGGTTATCCAATCTGGTTGGATAATAGAAATGGCACAAAGAAATGCTTCCACCTCTTCATCCTTTCTTGAGAGTGCATCTGCAACAACATTTAGCTTCCCTTTTTTCTAGATGATTTCAAAGTCATAACCCAACATCTTTGTGACCCATTTTTTCCGATCTTCTGAAGATAGTCTTTGTTCCAAAAAGTGTTTAAGACTATCATGATCAGTTTTTACCTTGAAGTGTCTTCCCATTAGGTAAGGTCACCATTTCTTTAGTGCATGTAGTATTGCCAACATTTCCTTCTCATAAATAGCCTTTTGTAAATACTTTCCTTTGATTGAACGACTTTCAAAAGTAATGGGTCTTCCTTCTTGCATTAAAACAACACCAATTCCATTTCCTGAGGCATCACATTCCACAATAAAGGTTTTTGTGAAGTCTGGCGTAGCTAAGACTGGTGCTAGGCACATTGCCTCTTTAAGATGTTCAAACGCCTTAGTTGCTTCAGGAGTCCATGAAAATGCATCTTTCTTCAATAATGTTGTTAGAGGTGCTGCTATTCTCCCATAATTCTTAACAAACTTGTGATAATACCCCGTTAACCCGAGAAATCCTCGCAACTGCTTTATGGTTGTGGGGACTTTCCATTCCTTAATGGCTTTAATTTTGTTAGGGTCTACTTTAACACCCTCGTGAGATACAATATGACCTGGATATTCCACCTCTTGTACTCCAAAGAAACATTTGGATGTTTTTGCATATAATTGTTTCTCCTGCAATAGTTTGAGCACCCTGTCAACATGTTCAACATGATCCTTCCAAGACCTGTTGTACATTAGTATATCATCAAAAAATACTAGCACAAATTTTCTAAGGAAGGGTTTGAAAATGGAATTCATCAACCCTTGAAATGTAGAAGGTGCATTGGTGAGGCCAAAAGGCATGACCAAAAATTCATAATGACCCTCATGAGTTCGAAATGTTGTTTTTGGAATATCTTCAGTCTTCATTCTAATTTGATGATATCCCGAATGAAGATCCAACTTGGTAAAATAAATTGCTCCATGTAATTCATCCAATAATTCATCAATTACAGGAATGGGAAATTTATCTTTAATGGTGAGCTTATTAAGCTCCCTATAATCCGGACACATTCGCCATGATCCATCCTTCTTGTGTACCAATACTACAAGAGCAGAGAAAGAACTTTGACTAGGTTGAATTATACCCGTCTCTAACATTTCTGCAATCATACGTTCAATTTCGCTCTTTTGGACATAAGGATATCTATAAGGCCTGATGTTTGGAGGAACACTTTCTGGAATCAAATGAATAGCATGATCATGATCACGAATAGGTGGGAGTCCTTTGGGAGTTTCAAACACCTTGGAATGATTGTCCAAGAGTTGTTGGAGATCTGCAGAAATAGATGATTTTGATGTTGGAACTTCTAGTGAGCATAATTGTGCAATTATGCCTTGTTGTTATTTCTTTAGAGGCTTTGTCATGACATTAGAGCTTATTATCTTTCCCGGCTTCCCCGCAATACCCCGTAATTCGACTTCCTTTCCTTCTGAAAAAAATTTCAAGAAAAGTTCTTGAAAATTAAAAGCTACCGTCCCCAAAGATTGTAACCATTGTACTCTTAGTACAACATCAACACCTCCCATAGGAATGGAAAGCATTGGACTATTCAATACATACTCCCCCATGGTTAGCTTGATATTATGGCATTTTCCAGAGCAATTTATAGTTCCTCCATTTGCAACCATCACTTGACATTCTGGTGTTGGGTATAGGAAACAATTCAATTCCTTGGCTACCTTACAATGAATAAAATTATGGGTACTACCTGAATCAATCAACACTATTACCTTTTCCTTCTTGATATGTCCTTCTATCTTGAGAGTTTGAGGAGTGGTAATTCCTGCCAATGCATTACACGATATGGTCAGACTCATTACTTCCTCTTCTAGGGTTGGTTCCCGGTGTATATCCTCTTCTTGTTCATTTTCTTCTTCCTCTTCACAATCTATGTAAAATAATTTCTTCTCAACACACTTATGACCTTTAGTGTATTTGCTATCACAACTGTAGCAAAGCCCTTTTGCTCTTTTTTCTTCCAATTGTTGTGGTGTCAAACTTGTAGGTTGTGGAAGTCTAGGAGTAGCAACACTTCCATCTTTATATATGTGAGTGGTAGGCTTCCTTGTCACCATAATTTTACATTCAATTTTTCTTGCCAACCTGAATGCCTTCTGTAATGAATCCGGTTCCCAAACTCGAACTTCATGTTGGATGTTATCCTTTAAAGTCCCTATGAAGACATCAATCCTGTGATCCTCTAGAATATCCGTTACCCTTATATTCAATTTATGGAAGTCCTCAATGTGCTCCCCCACTAAACCCTTTTGTTTGAGATTTATCAATTGGATAAATAAGGTGTTGCTCTTTGTATCATCATAATGTGCTATCATTTCCTCCGTAAAAATTGACCAAGTGACAATTTTTTTACGGGAGCAAAGCCATCGATACCATACAAATGTATTTTGTTCTAAATGTAAAGTTGTAATGCATACCTTTTGTTTGTTTTGCACATTATTGAGATCAAAATATTGATCCATCTATACTATCCATTTTACGGGATCCTTGCCATCAAACTTCCTCATATCCATCTTTGGAATATGGTGGTTCTTTAATCCAACATTAGAGTTTATGAAATCATGATTAACATTTATTTTGTTCTTATCATGAATTTCCTCTACTATATTTTCGCCATTAGGAAACATTTCTTGTATCAACTTTTCCAAACCTTCGATGTCTACTTTTATATCATTCTTCATGTTTTCCATTTTTTCATCGATCTTAGCTTCCATGTCATCCATATTAGCTTCCATTCCAACTTCCATGTCATCCATCTTAGCTTCCAAACCAGTCATCTTAGCTTCCATGCCTTTCTTTAAACCATCCATCTTAGTTTCGACATCTTTCCTCAAAACTTCCATTTAATTTTTCGTTGCTTTTTGCGATAGCGAAATTTGGTGCACTTGCTCTTGGAATTTTAATATCTCATTTTGCATTTCTTCATCTTCATGAGTCGTAGTAGAGCCTTCTGAAGGCTTAATGGGTCTTGAATTCTTTTTAGGAGGCATTTTAGGACCCAATACTGATATCTATGCTCAATAGGCCTTTGAAATCACCTAGACTGATTTTTCAAACAAGACTTATGCAATTTGAAAAAAATACACACCTTTTTCTTGATTTTGAGGAGCTTGATATTGAAATTGAATTATCTCTGTGATTTCAAATCTTCAATATCTGAAATTTGGCCCTGAAGTAGCCCTCTAAATATTCTTTCAAATGCCATGGTTCTGCCCTAATTTGGATTCTTAAAGACAAATTTATGCCCAATCTCCTATGATGACCTAATTATGGACTGGTCCAGTAGAGAGAACTTGTACGACTTACCACATGTCACTTTTTCATCCTCCAGATTTGAAATTGATATAGTGAAAACTACAATCTGTTTTCTTGCGTCCACATTCTACAGAATCCCATTTCGATGCCCAGAGAGAGAATTATGATATTTTTCCCACGGTCACCTCTTTGAGATGAAATTCGGGACCTTGAAACAATCCTAAATTCCACAGATCATATCTCCAAAAACATTGTAAACCAACATCGAAAAATTTTACAGGAGGTTTCTCAGGCTTTCAGCTCTTGTTTGTGAAAATTTCAGCTTCTGAACCCTCATAGAAAAAAAGTTATAGCGAAAATGTCACAATGACCTGTTTAGGTTAAATTAAGGAGCCTGCAAAAAGCCCTAACTTCCACAAATCATATCTCTGACAATATTGTGAACCAAGCTCTGAAATGTTTTGACGATGTTCCTTAGGAGTTCGGCTTCGCACTCCAACAATTTCAGCTTTTGAACCTTCGTAGAAAAAAAGTTATAGCGAAAATTCCACGATGACCTGTTTGGAGCAGCGAAACCCTAGAATCCAAAGCTCTCATACCAAATGTTATGAAACCAGCTCCAAAAATAGAAGTAAAGAGAGATCAAAGCCTTATAAATCAGCCACTTCGAGGGTGAAACCTCCAGTACATTACATAAATGAACATTTCTTGGATGATACAAATGACAAAATCTCCTCTCTATATATAGGAGTTAATGGGGCCACAATGTAATCCTTGTGGGGCCACAATGTAATCCTAACCGACCTAACAATAATAATGTAAGGGCACAATAAAAACAATATGTGGGTTACAGGGGTAGAAAAATAACAATAAGGGGGTTACACTAACAACAATAACGGACTTACTACTAATATAAGGACCTAACATAAATGGTATTTGTTCTCATGGCAATGGAAAATTGATTTCCTATCATACAAAGACTGACCAACACCATACATGTTATATCAAGTGGAACAACATCTAATTCAACTGTGTCAATGAAATGTGCAGTTATTGCAAAGCACAACATGCATTTCTTTGAAACCTATAAATTTGCATCCTTACAAATCCAACAAAGTGGATATGGTTTTAGATGTGGAATGGTCTCAAGATCAAGTTTCTTGACCAAGTCTTCAGAGATTAAATTTTCTTGTGACCCACTGTCAAACAATGTGTCAACCTTGGTATGTTTCAAAATGAACCTCACATGAAACAGTTCAATTCTCTCTTCTTCATTTGGAGCCTGTATGTGACAGTTAGATATATTAGAACTGGGTTTTGTTTCAATTTCTTTCCCCTTCATGTTCTATAGTCCCATAGCTATGATTTTGTTTCATCACCTGAATCTGACCCTGAGTCTTGTTCAACTATTGCAACAGTTTTGCCTCTCCCCTTACCTTTCTCTTTGGCTTTAAATCTTTCTGGTTTCAACTCTGGATGAAGTTTCCAACAATGATCTTCATCATGGCTAGTTTTAGAACAATGTTTGCAAAAGAATTTTCCCTTCTCTTTTCTAATATTTGCATTTCTTTTTTTCTTCCATTTGCCTTTAAACTCATTTTCCTCACTCCCATCTATGTTTTTCTTTCCCCTTGCCTCTAAATGTGTGGCTTGTACACAAACTTCATCTAGGCTTGTAGGGTTAAACATGAGGAAAGTATGTCTTAGGTAGGTATGTAAGCCTCCTATATACTTGAGCAAAGTGTCTTGGCTCTACAAATATACTCCTAATAAGATATCTCTTTCCCTAAATTCTTGATTATAAACTTGTACATTTTGTCCTTTCAACTGTTTAAAAATTTTTCAATCCATTATGGTTTTATGCGAGTCAGCTAATGAATAAAATTATTGTTTTATTACAGTAATGAAATCAGTCCATGATAAAATAATCTTACCATGCTTCTTGATCTCCTCCTTTGTCTTGGCTTCCCACCAAACAAGTGTTGCACCTTCCATTCTCAATGAATTTAGTTGGATTTTGGTATCATCATCATAAAAATTTTGGATTCTCAAATAGACCTCCAATTGCCTAATCCAATTATCTAGATTTTCTACAGTAACTTCACCATTAAACATTGGCAATTAAAACTTAACATCAATTTTTAGGAAAGTATTTTTAACTGTGTGTTTTGACTTGTATGGCTGATGTACTGAAGATGAAGTAGAGAATGATGAGGATGAAGATGAGGGTGATGATGGTGACTTTCCACTGTCTCCATTTCCTCCATTTCCCTTCTTTGATTTATCTTCATCATTGTGACCTCCTGATGATCCCTAGCCTTCCTTGTGAAGTTTGGATCTTCTCCTTCTAGTCTCTCATTCCTTTCTTGATAAAGGAGTCTCACTATTTCAGTCATGTCAAGGAATGCTTTCCTGAACACTCTTTCTTCTTTTTTGGGACCGATCTCTTCATGTATTTCTCCTTCTCCTAGAGGCATGCTTAATGTTGCTTCTACTTCTTTTGGATGTGGGCTAGGTGGTGGAGATGTGACAATCTTGCCCTCCTTTGTTGTGGCTCACTTTTAGAACCTCTTACTTCCACCAATTTGTGTTCTCCTCTCTTAAGCTTGAGCCTAGTAAGCATGTAAACCTTTGCAAACAGTTAAACAAATATTTTCACACAAAACACCGATGAATAAACTCTAGCTTTGATACCAAAATGATATAAAAGGAGTGTATTAGTTTGTTGTGCTAAGTGTCCCTTCAGTATTAAAAACATGTACAAGTTGTCTTAATTTGTTTTCTTTAGGAATGATTGTTTAAACCATGAAACATAGATGAATTTGTGAACTTAAAACATGAAAATAAGCCTAAAAAAAACAATGAACAACATTGTATAACAGATAAATACAATCACACATAAGTTTTACAAAGTAGGCATGATGAAGCATTTCACCCCTCCTAGGCTACATCTGTTGGTCCAGCTCCCAATGCCATGTCCCTCTTTGTCATTATGCTCAAAATTTCAAATTACATGTGTTTACAGGCCTCTAATGCTTGTTTTCTCTACACCAATGGCTCTAGAATGCTCGAATTAGTCCAGGTAGACTCTTGTTTCCCCCAGATTGGTCAAATATTTACCTCCCCATGCATTTTTCCCAATGTCATCTAGAAAAACTCCACTAAAAGTGGAGAGTGGCACTTAACTGTGGCTAAAAATAGAAAAATCCCTAAATTTTAGGGTCGACACCAAAATTCCTGTCATTATGGACCGTTTGATTTAAATGTTAGTGGTTAGGTCGAGGTGGTCACGAGCCGACCCCCCACCTAAAACCACGCGGTTATGGGTTTTAAAATTCTACACTGAGTTGGAGCGGAAACTAGAGTTGGCATGGTTCCAAAAACCATCGCATTACATGTCATTAAATTGTGCCCATGTGATAGTGTTTAATGTCTCTGACAGATTAGATGCCCAAAAACCATTTGAACTAACCATTTAATTAAATGCCAATTGAACATGCATGTGATAGTGCTTACCCACCGCTGGAGGTTAGGGTTTATAAAACCATCACATTACAGTATGATTGTCACCACGACATGTGAACTCAATCATCGTCGATAGTTAAGATTTAAGCCGTTGGTTAAGATGAATATTGCGGGGTTGTAACACGGTTCATGTGACAACACGTTGGGGCCGCCAGCGGGTTGGGACCACTGGCGATCCCCCCCCCCCCCCCGCATTGCTAACACATACAACATAAAATGATGCGGAGAACAATATAGTTAAGAAACAACTGGTAGGAAGAATGGATCAGAGGTCTTCGCGGGTGCTATGGAGGTCATGGGGTCGAACCCCTCGGATTCCAATAAAATTTTATCATAGCCTCTCGAGGACACGTGGCAGCCTCCGGGCTTGCTACGTGTCTCTCATCCAATGGCCTAAATAAAACCTGTACTTCTCCATCAACGGTAAGAAACCAATTCCATACCACAAAAATCAACGACCCATATTAAGCCATGGGCCGAATTCTGATTAGCTGTGACAAAAGGGAATATTCCCCAGAATATTCCATCTGTTGATTGTACCTATATGCTGACTGGGCATCCCTATCACACAATTTTAGCTGTTTTGGAAAACGAGCAGAACATGATATCTTCCTCATACGACATCAGTTTTTCGAACCGTTCACGGCACTGAAATTGCAACAACGAGACCTTTCTGGTTGCTCAGGTTAGGTACAGTTTCAAGCACTTTAATTTTGAGAATAACACAGTGATCTCCTGATCAGAAGCGAAATGAAAACCTTTGACTGATTTTATCCACTTCTCATGTGTTATCTATGGCCAATTTTAACAAAATTATGATTTGCGGTGCAGTTATAGTCCAGCGGTGTAATACCTTATGATCCTCACAGTATTCATATTACTCGTCAATGACTAGCCAATGGATTTTCCACTGAACTCATTTTGTTTTTGTTTTGTGAATGTGTTTATTCTCTGTTTATCAAAAATATTTTCTTCTTAGACAAAGTAGAATCCTACAAAAGGAAAAAAAACTAGTCAAACTCAACAAGAGACACTGTTGAGCAATGAGAAATGCATACCAAAACCAAATGTAAAGAAAATTTCTTGAAGGTAATTGCAATGTGGATAACTTGAAATTCACTATCAACTTAGGGGTGGATTGTACCTGCAAATTTTAGTAATGGACTCTCCATAAAAACCATTAACTAAATCAAAATAATCTAAGATACATGAGTGGAAAAACCCTAATGAAATCTTAATTTAATGTTTAAATCACTAATAAGAGACATTAAACCCTTATTACATACAAGTCACATTTTTACAATTATAAAGTTATTACGAAATATACAGCATATACAATATAGTTCATGTATACAAAGTCTTATATCTACTAAGTGTGCCATGTTTACACAACAGTTCCATTTTTTTCCCTTAAATATTTTAAGTGAACATGATATGAGTCAAAATCTCTGAGATCTCAAATTTTGCAAATCCATGTGAAGGAATAATTTCAGAGTTCTGCAAATTTGTCAAGTGCACAAATGAATGGTATTTATGTTCTCCTTCACATTAATTAGATTGCAGATAATTATGTTTCTATTTTCCATCCATATGTTTCTCTTTTTAATACTTTGAAGTTTGATTTGATGAAGAGGAAAATATATAGATTTGGGCAGGTGATTGTTTAGATCTCTTAGGGAAAATGAAAAATCTATGAAATTTATAGACTTTCTAATATATTAGGCTGAACTTGAAGTATAAACAAACACTCTCCAGTTTACAGAAATTTATGTGAATTGTCAATTTTTAGATTATAATGTTTTGGGTGAAACCCATGACTCGTATTCAGAGAAAATTGAGCATGCGTACAAACATACACATTACAATTTACAAGTAAGTCTTAGATAAGTTGTACAGTTATTTTTGGAAACTTAAAATTACAATTTACAAGCCTATATAGATAGGTTGTACATGTTTTTGGAAAAATTAACAAGGAACTCTATTAGAGTTTAACACGTAAATTCTTAATTGACCAATTTAAAGTATTGAACTTATTCATTGAACTCAATTTCAGAATATAAACTGTTAAACTTACTCACCGAGCTCAATATTTATTATATTTGAGCACATCACTTCTTAACTTACCAATTAAACTATTAAACTTACTCATTGAGCTCATTCTCTGTAAATACTAGTTTTTTTGTTTACTAGGTTATGTGAGTCATGACTCCTGAGGTGACTAGCACACTTAACATGTGGATTGCCTACAGAGCCATATCATGGCTATATTTTTGCCCACTTTCGAACCACCGAAGTTTACACGAATAGAGATTTTCTAACTTTTCATAAAATTTAACTAGAATATGTTGAAATTGCAAATTTGAATTGTATAATTTACACAATCATATATGAATATGGAATGACAAAAAAAGAATTTTAGATTTATCCTTATACCATTTTCATGCATTTCTCTATGAATAAGGAATGTTTTGACCATACAACATTTGAATATTTCTCAATTCATATTTAACAAAGCTTCCATTCAAAATTTATGAAGAAGAATTTTCGTTAAAGCAAGTAGGAGAAAAAACCTCTTACTGGAAACAACTGCAATTGAAGCTTTTATAGAATTATTACTTGAATACTACCTTTAGAATAAAATGAGCCAATGAAGCATCATGATCTAACAAACCAGCAAGTTGCATTGTATTTTATTAAACAAGATGTATCTCCACTTACTCTGATTGAAATCCCATGGGACATGAGCAGACTTGCGGGCTTGAATAGACTTCAATTGGAAGGAGCTGGAAAAACGACCCTTTGAATCCATAGACGGTGTTATCCCAGAAACTACTTGCTCCTCTTGTCTTATCATCCCAAATCTTGGTCATATTGAATCAATATTGGGTATAATGAATTTCCAATTGGGATAAGTTCAACACAAATGAACCAGAAAACTACAAGGATCTATTACTTTTATTTAATTAAAAAACATATAAATTTTATATGAATTAGTATTGGGTATAATGACAGGTGTATGCTCACTAGAAAAACATAGATATTCATTGTTTACTATTTCCATGCATTTATACTTGTGTCATTTGGCTACTAAAGTTTTGTGCTTCCTTTGATACTTTTGTACTTTGTTTTGTCCATATTTTTGTTTCAGTGTGTTGAAGGTCAAAAATATGTAACAGGCCTTTGAAAAGCAATATGAATTTTTTGTGGGTCTGTTTCTGGTGGTTCCATATACTGATATACATGTGTGTTATGTAGATATAGAATGTGATTTTATACATTAAGTGAAATTACTCCCTTTTATGGAAAAAAAAAAAGATAAATAGTTTTGTCCCTCCTTTGATATTTTTGTACTTTGTTATGTGTAACAGGACCTTGAAAAAACTATATGCCTTTCATTTTTCTTTGTTATTTTCTGGTGGTTTCATATACCAATACATGTGTGTCAGGTAAATGTTTCAGCGTCTTTCATGAAGATGTGTTAAGGAATATATTTATCTTTTCCCTTGAGAATGATAATTTCGGGGAAGAAAGGGAAAATAAATCTGTTTAGAATTTAAAATATTTTAGCTTAAGCGTGTATCAATTTCTTTCATGAATATGTTTTAATGAAGATACCTATCTTTTCTCTTGAGAAAGATTCAAGAAAATGTTTTAGGGAATTTTCGCCTCTAAATCCATCGTCTTCAAATAATTTCCATTCAAAATTTAATGCTTTTTGTCAAAGGATTTATTCTCTTTAGGACTTACTAGAAACCTATTGCATCATGGAGTTTGAAAGACAATATTACTTCATCATTGAGGATTAACAAGAATAGGTTTTTAAAGATGATGAATATTGTAATATTAATGATTAATATGAGGATGGATATTATGAAGAAAGAATATCATATTATTTTTCTTTAGTGGAAGAACACAGGAGTTTGAGAAAACAAGTTATTATCTAAGATTAAGATGAAAACATTATTCTGCTTCAACTCCATGAAGAAAACATTATTCAAGAAGTAACACAATAATCACTCTCATTGTCCAAGACTATAGAAGTTGTGGGGAGTATAGATGAATTTAGAAAGTTTGGTTTATATCTTTGTTCATATGGTAAATATATTTTTAATTAGGGATATTCATTTTTTCAAGAAAAGAAAGAGTTAAACTATGATTTATATGTTGTTTAGTAGAATATGTATGAGAATAAGGAACCCACATTGTTCCATGGTAATTATATTACTAATTGACAATATTCATTTTTCAAGAAAATGAAGAGTTAAACAATGATGTTTTGTAGTAGAAATTGTGTGAGAATAGGGAACCACTCAGGGTTGTATGCAGTGAATAATTTCATGAAGGATATTTTGAAAATATTGTTAGACAAAATCTTGAAAATTAAATTATGTCTCAAATTTCACAAGTCAGCATTCAAACTTCTCTAAAACTATTAAAGAATCTGAATTTTATTTCAAACAATTTGTAAATGAGTTTGATTAGTAATAATGATGGTATTCATGTATTTTTTTATACTTTTGAAATTAACCCTGAAGATAAAAAAACATGCTTAAAAAATATCAAGAATATGAAGTACTCCTTGCTACTCCACGACCTCGAAATTAACTCCCTTATCATTGCACACAAATTCTACATTAAGTCCAAAGATACAATCATAGTAAAGATCAAATACTATTTGACATTATAGCTCAAGAAAATAGGGATCATAATTCCATTGAAAATTTTGACGAACATGATGAGCTTAAGAGCATGAATGTCTAAGGAAGCCTTGAAGGAAAATAGGTAACTATTGATTTTGAAATTAAGAAAACAACAGGAAAGGTATCTAATAATACACCTTATAATGTTGATTTGATCTTGTTATTTCCTCATGCCCACGAAGTGGAAGATGTCTTAGATAATAAGTAATATATTTGACATATGTAGATATATATAATAATATTGATCCCTTATCATATTACTTTATCTAGGAAGTTTTAAAAGAAGTTTGCAATATATTTGACATATATAGATATATATAATAATATTTATCCCTTATCATAGAGGAAGTTATAAAAGAGAAAGTTTGCAAGAACATTAATGAACAAGAACATGAAAACACCATGCCTTTCTAATAATTTCATGTGCTCCATGACCATTTCATTAGCTCACATTGTCCAGAACAGACCTTGCCTGACCATTATTTGCAATTTATCCTTAGTAATGCACCCCCTCTGTGTGTTCGAGAGAGCTATAATGCATCTACTATACAAGAATGAGGTGTAGGTCCTGCTATTAATGCACTATACTCCTTTTTGGGCACCGTTACTCAACCTAAAACTTGTTATTTCACTATTGCTGTGATTTCCCTGGCTGTTGAGTTGCTGGCTATCAGTTTGGCTTCTGTATTTTGGATCTTTGTGCTTGGTTACCTGCTAGCATTATAATTTTATTGTTTAAAAAGTTATATTAGTTTCATTTAATTTTTGAAAAGAAAAAGTTTTTTTTAGTTTTTCTGAGATAACTGATTTCATTCTGTAAATTTTGAGTTAAATAGTTGTTAGTGAGGATAGATATCTAGATCTTTTATAGGTTGAACTGCATTAGTGGATGTTTTCTGCGACATGGATGTGTGAAAAAAAATTCTCCTTATATAAATAACTTTTCATCAAACTTAATCTAAAAATAATTTTCTGCATGGCTTGAATCAGAGTCACATAAAATTTCATACGTCGAAACCCTCTCCTCATACTTATAAGAAAGTACACTAAAATTAAGCGCTAATAAAATCAATCAATAACTCTTTTCTAAGCTTACATAAGCATTATTTCTCACTAGGATCTTGGGATACACAGAGTGAGAAAACTACCCAAGATCGCAAAACTTGAGACTAGTGTCATTAAAGAGTGAAAATCCTACTGCATTCATATTATTTGGACCAGTCCACTTATAATAAAGTTAGGCACGAGACAACACTAGGGTGTGTGAAAAGGTAGCCCACATTAGATCACATAACAGTAGGCATTCTATGTAATGGGGTTCCCCTCGGGGATGTCGAAACTAGATTGAGGATCTAGGTGTTTTGCCCATACAACTTGTTATCTACGACCATGACCCCCTTGGTAGTGTTTTTGATTTGAGGTATCCATAATTTACATAATTGTAGGGACATTCACAAGGCGACTGGGGTGGGTTTCCCTAGTACCTAACACAAACGGACCTACTATGTCTTCATTTTTTGGGAGGGTAATTGTCTTCAGGAGAGTACTTGGCCCCATTATCTGAGGTTCGAGAGGAGATGAACAGTGACCGTAACTGTATATATGACAAACTCTCCCTGTATGCTATTGTGATAGTGGGTTTCATCTCCAGCAAATGGTAGTACTCAGAAAGGGTCTTACCCCTTTCGCTACTTGATTAATTGACTTTAGAGTTCTTTTTTTAGGTTTCTGGTTCTATTGTCACTGAGACTTAATAATATATCACATTAATTTTTTTGACAAAATTAACTTGTCATCGTGGTGTCCTTCAACCCTCGTCGTCTTTCTCGGTGGCAGCAAGGTCTCCCTCCATTGACATTGGGGGAGGTGTTGAGTCTCGGTGACCCAGTGCCTTTTTTGGAAGAGAAGTATCCAGTTTTGACCCCTGATTTACACATTCCTCCTTACATTATGGATTTTCTTGAGGATCCTTTTATATAAGGAGTCTTACCCCCTTATAATCCTCCTCTCACTGATTCGATGGGGCGACTATTTATTCAGGTAGCACTAGTACCAGCCATGTCTTCGACTACACCCACATCAACTACAGAACATGCGACCTATTCCTTGCCAGTGGTCAGTTCTTCACAGCTGACTAGAAACCCTAGTAGCCAAAATATGCATGGTCCTAGCAACTTGGTCATAACTATCGTGAGTGGAATTCCAAACTCTTCGGTATCTACTCCTATTGTGTCTACTCTTGGACTTTCGGCTTCCCCTTCCACTAGTGGGGCTACCTCAGTTCCCTTCATCAACCCTTTCAGTTGGAATCTCTTGTTGAGTTCGAAACCCTCGGTCACCATGCCAGGGGGTTGTGTTACCAACCCTTACATTGTAGTGGGCACGTCTGTACCCCTACATTCTATGAGATAGGCAGGTTCATCCATTATTAATGACATTCCTCTTAGTGGTCAACCTTATGGTGTAGGGTCTATTCCAATGGTTAATTATGCGACTAGTAGTATGCCACATGTAAACTCTATTGCGACTATCTAGGAGACCCTTCCACAAAACCAATTGGGGAAAGGGGGAAACTATTACCCTGGGGGAAACCACCCATTATTATCAGAGGAAGCCCTTGTATCCTATTGGAAAAACCTTGATGGGGGTACCCCGAGGTCCTTCAAGTCACCCAACCCCACCTTGGTTAGATTTAGGGGCACCCATGTCGCTACCATTTTTGGCAACATTAGATATACCGGATCTAGTCCCCCATGTAATACATTAAACTATGCATGTGAATAATTTTATTTCTTCAAACTATTTGTTAATTGTACTTTTCTAATTAAGTATCCATATTTTTTTTTAATTAATTTCCAAATATAAACCGTGCAAATTCGAATTGGTTGTGGAAAATAATTATCTATTCTTTATTCTTCTCATTTCCCATTACAATGGAAGAAATTTCACCAGCTTCACAAAGCAGACCACCCCTTTCCCAACAAACATCTTCCAGAGTAGCGTAAAAAAATATATAAAGAAAAGAATATCAAGACGCAAAAAAGGCCTCTGAACCAAGGTTATGGGAAACCATGAAATGCACCAAATCTTATAATGGAGGAGAAAGTGGATCAACTGGTGCAAAGGTTTGGTTTTTCCCTTATGGTAAAGATAAGAAATCAAGGGTTGTAGGAAGAGTTCGATGGCATTTACTTAGAATGGGGAAAAAATAAAAAGCAATCATATGTACAGATGTACCTAAAACAGAGAAAGCATCTCTAATTAAAAAATTTAATGAACTTGAAAAGCTGAGACATGTTGTTAAAGGTTCAATTCAAACCAACAACAATCCTAGTGGATTCGTAGTTGGTGGTCAACACTATTATTCTCAACATCAAGTTTCAGTTTCCAACCTTGCAAACTTATGGGATGTAAAAGGGAGGGGAAATCTTGATGCATCCATTGGACGATTTGTTTTCGAAAATGGCATAGCTTTCAAATTTTGTAGATCTCATTATCAGAAGGAAATGGTGAGGGATCTAGTTAACACTACCCCTAAAGGTTACACGCCTCCTAGTTATGAAAATATGAGGACAACAATGTTATTCGAAGAGAGGGCTCAGGTTGAATTCAGACTTCATGACATTAAAGATAGTTGCAAGGAATCTGGGGTCTCCATTGTCTCAAATGGTTGTATAGATGTCAACCATCGATCCATTATCAATATTTTGGTTTCTTGCCCGAAAGGATTTGTGTTCATAAAATCCCATGATACCACAAGAAATAAAAAATATGGTCCATACCTAACGGTTCTCTTCAAGGAGGCAATAGAGGAGGTTGGAAGAGAAAACATGGTCCAAATTATTACAGATAGATGTCCTTGCTGGGGGGTTGATTGAGGATGACTACCCAATTATTTTTTGGACTCCTTATTCTTTGCACTGCACGAATTTTCCCCTCAAAGATATTAATAGCATTGCATGGGTTGGGAAAACTATAAATGAAGAAAAAATGCTACAACATTTTATTGTTAATCATGCAGCATCCATAGCAATTTAATGGAAATATGCAAATCTTCATTTTCTTCGATGTGTTGGGACTAGATTTGTGTCTACATTCATCATGCTTCAACGCCTTATTAAAATGCATCAATATTTGAGAGAGATAATGATATCAACGGATTGGAAGAGATGGAAGGGTTCTCATATTGGGGATGGCCCAAAAGTTGAGGACATTATTATTGGCCTTTCTTCAAAGGATTTTTGGAAGAGAGTGGAGGATATTTTCACCCTCATCACGCCTATTGTTTCCACCCTTCGCATATTTTATACTGATCAACCTTGCTTAGGGGATGTGTTTGAAAGCATGGATCAAATGAGAGAGAAACTTCATAATATAATGATAGATGAAAATTCTAGGATTGACAAAGACACTAGAAATGAGTTGTGGGAACTTAGTCTGACAAGATGGAAAATGCTTCATAGCCCTCTTCATTCAATTTCTTTCTGAAAATCAATCCTAAATGGTTTCACAAGAAACCATCTACAAATGTAGAAGTGATGCAAAATTGCAACACTTTTATACGTAGGTCTTATGATTGTCAGGATCGCACTGCTTTACGACTTGAGTTGGGAAAGTACCTGAGATCATAACACCACTTTGCAAATGAAGATTGTGCATACAATAGAGAACAACTTTGATCCATAGACTTTTGGATGCAATATGGTATAGGGACTCCCTTGCTTCATAGGTTGGCTATCTGTTTGCTTTCACAGGTATGATCAATAACAAATACCTTTAATGTATTAATAAATATTGTTTAAACAATTAAGTCTAATGTTCATTTTCAAATATAATTTTTATGATTTCAAATGTTTATTGCTAACATAATGTTTTATTTTATTTTATAGGTTACTAGTTCATGTGCATGTGAAAGAAAATTGAGTGAATATGCCTTTATCCATTCATCAAAGAGGAATCACCTAGGTACAAAAAAGGCACAAGATTTGGTGTTCGTACACTCAAAACTATGCTTGTTGTCTCAACAACAACTAGAGTATAAAACTGGACCCACAAGAATGTGGGATTATGGTGGTTCACAAGATGATGGAGATGATGAGCTTCCACTTGAGGTGCTACAAGACGATGTTGAACACATGCTTAATAATACCAAGAAGTCTACTAACCATAACAATGCTTTTGGAAGTGGGTCAAGATCAACAATTATTCTAGAAAATGAACTTAACAATCTAGATTATTAGGTTTATTTGTCTGTTGCCTACGAATTGTTAGAAGTGGCTTTAGATATACATCTATATTCAAAAATATACATTTAATTATTTATATTTAAAATCTCTTATGTTTGTTATTTTTTTTGGAATTACTGATGGGTTAAATTCTTGGATCTCGCAAATTATGACATCTTTCTTAAAGCTAAATCACTCTTTATGAATGTTTCTTTACAAATTCACATGTAGAAACATTGAATTTTTAAGACTATTGTTGTACTTTATATTGTTCACTTTTAATCTTGTGTCTTCTCTCTCCTGGTTTCTTGTAGGCGAAACCTTGAATTTTATGATTAATGTTGTGATTATTGTTCACTTTTAATCTTGTGTTTTCTCTCTCCTATTATCTTATAGGTGAAACCTACAAACTCAGTTTCTGTATCTTTTTAGTTTCTCGTTTCTTTTCCCATTTCTAGTTTCTCGTAACATAGTTTGAAAGATATTAAAAATTCAGGAAATAAAAACTGTAGAAATAAATACTTATAATGTTTTCAATTTTAGTTAACGTATTCTATTGCCTATCATCTTCGTACATTTAAAAAGTTAAATTAAAAAAAGAATACGCAGGCACACGAGTGATACATATAAATGGCGAAAGCATCGCTTACCTGGGCTGTAACACATACTGATGACAGTTCCCTTCCATCCTCAGATAAACCCTAAATATGTTATTTCTCAAAAAAAAAATTGGCAAAACACAAATCTTCATTCCGTATATTTATTTTCAGTCAACCACCATATAATTGTATTAATAAATATGAAATATAAATCTAAATACATCAATGTTGGTTCAGTGATCTGAAAAATCACAGTGACAACGTAAACATAGAAATAAAAAAATTTATTTTAATATCCACTAGGGTAAAGATAGCCTACATGATCAGTTGCATGTTGTATCAAACCTTTTTTTTTTTCATGATTTGGGCAAATCGTATTTATCCCAACTAAATATTTCCTTGCTCGTTCTCTTTTGGATATATTTGTGATTTATGACTGGAATTCTATTTCTATATATTACTACTTTTAATAGTAGGATATGAACTATCAGCAACTCTTATATTTCTGATCGATCGATCCGTCAAATAAACCCTAAATTTGTTATTTCTCAAATAATTGTGTGGAAAAACATAAATCTTCATTGTGTATATTTATTTTATTCTATTTCTACTCAAGAACCATATAGTTGTATTTATAAACATCAAAAATAAAACTGAATACATGAATGTTGCTTCCGTTATCAAAACAATCACAGTAACAATAAATCTAGAAGAGCTACAATTTGCTTCTAAGTACTTTCTGAACATGCAGCTGAATCCGTTTCGTGCTCTATTACCAAACCTTTTATTTTTCATAATTCGGGAAAATCATATTTATCCCTACTTAATATTTCCTTGGTCGTTCTGTTTTGGATATATTTGTGATTTGTTACTGGAATTCTATTTCTAGGTATGATTACTTTTAACAGTCGGATATGAACTATAAGCAAATCTTATAGTTCTGATCGATCGATGCGTTAACACATTAAGGCCCACTATATTAATCTCGGTGGTGTTGGAATTTCTGAATATTCCAGAACACACAGAGGGAATAAAAATTCTCCTTCTAACACAGAGAACACTTATAAAAAATTTGTTGGATAGAGATGGCACAAACTGGCTCTATTTCATTAAAATGAAAAGCTATTGTAAAAATGGTTCTTCCACTGAAGTGGGATTTAAAAATATGTGGAACTGCTGCAACACACAGTGTCCAAAAAAAAAACTTTTTCTCTGTCTTTCACAAAAAAAATATTGCACACATAGTGCTTACGAAACAACTCTGTTTTTCCTTCGGGCACAAAATACACACAGTTTTTTTTCTTTTTCTTTTCCACATTGCTACGCTTTTTTTCTCTCTCTACTATAAATAAGCCTACGGGCTATTCTTTTATATGGCGCAGCATTTAATAAAACAAAAACAAAAACAATAGAATAAGTTTTTGACCTTAATAACTTCCGCCGCAATATAAAACTTAACCAATGTTTTAAAACTTTAGACCCAAACCTCAAAAATATATTAAACTGTATTGCAATTCTTTTCGCGTATCTAATGACCCATACGTCAGCGAGGCCCAAATCCACGCGATCGGCCTGTGATTGGTCGATGCTGGGGCTCGCCAGACTTCAAACAAAAACTGAACCGGATTTGATAAATTTATCACGTACCAAATCCTTTCTGTGACGTCATGCCAAAAACCTGTGCAATATGCCGTGATTGGTCCACGTAGCTCCTGTTGTGCTGGCAGTGGGACCGAGTGAGTCCTGATCGTGTCCAACTCCATTTTACAGATCGGCAATCGGCAATTTTAACACTCAACTTGTGCGGAACATGGATAAACTTGATTCTGTGCGACTGCGATAATGACGTGGCACTTATCGCATTGTGGTCCATCTAACTTAGTCTGTGGGCGGTTCAGGTGATAAACTAAACATCTTGCGCATGCGATATGCGATATTGTGATAGCCACGATATCGCATCGCAAGTGAAACAACATAACTTTGCGGCTGCGGTGGGAAACTTTAAAATGTTACGAAGTATGAGTTTGGTAAATGGGGTCCACTATGACGTGGCCCTATTTAAATCAAAATTTCCACATAAATAAAAATGTTGTTTGTTGGTTGGTGGGTTTTAAAGTGCGATGAGACAGTCTTCTTAGACTATTGTTGCATGGTCAGAACCACGAAAAGATTAATTAAAATGCCCATCAAATGGCTATGACCATCAATACAAAAACACCTTTGTAGGCTTCATTTAAAAATAGTGTTAAATGCAATGGTGGTGTGCACTCAACACACAAACATTCTGCCCCTGCTGTACTCCTCTTTTTTACTATGCAGGGCAAGAGTTGAATTTAAAAATTCAACACTCCCCCTTACATTCAACTTCTGGGTTTTCTGTCATACCCATGCATTTCCTTAGATAATCAAAACTCTTTTGCCCCAATGGCTTTGTTAGAATGTATGCAAATTGCTCCTCTATTCTGCAATGTTTCAAAACAATTTCACCATTGTTCATTAACTCCCTGATGTAGTGATACTTGGCATCTATGTGTTTTGTTCTCTTGTGAAACACTGAATTCTTTGACAATGCTATAGATGAGCTATTGTCACAATAAATTGTTGTGCCTTTTACCTGGTCATGACACAAACTCCTCAACACTCTCCTCATCCAAACTTCTTGACATGCTACTGATGTAGCTACCACATACTCTGCCTCTGTTGTAGATAAAGCCACAATTGGCTGTTTCTTAGAAGCCCATGAAATGGCTCCTGAATCCATATGAAAAACATAACCAGATGTACTTTTCCAATCATCTATACTTCCAGCCCAATCACTATCAGTATAACCAATCAATTCATAATTTTCTGAAGTGGTATATAAAATACCATACCTTTTGTTCCTCTCACATACCTCAGAATTCTTTTTGCTGCTTTCCAATGTGCCTCCTTTGGCTTTTCCAGAAATCTAGAAATTAAACTCATAGCATGCATAATATCTGGCCTAGTTGCAGTCAAATACATGAGGCTGCCAACTATGCTCTTGTACAAGCTTGGATCAAAATTTTTACTGCTATCCTCTTTGTTGTGTTTCAATCCCATCAATGTAGGTGTAATTGCTGCCTTGCAATCCTGCATATTAAATCTTTCCAAAACTTCATTTACATATTTAGCTTGAGACATAAAAATTTTATTTTCATTTTTCTCTACTTCTATTCCTAAGAAGTATTTCAGCAATCCCATATCAATCATCTCAAATTCATCCTTCATGACTGATTTAAAATTGTCAATGAGGTAAGCATCATTACCTGTAAAAATCACATCATCAACATATAAAACAACAATCAGCATCTTACCATCTTTCTCCTTGATGTATAATGTGGTTTCTCCTTCACATTTCTCAAAACCATTCTCCAGTAGATAGGAATCTATCCTATAGTACCATGCTCTTGGTGCTTGTTTCAGCCCATAAAGAGCTTTATTCAATCTGCATACTTTGTGCTCTCGGCCTTTTTTCTCATAGCCCAGAGGTTGTTCAATATAAACCTCTTCCATCAGTACTCCATTTAGGAATGCTAATTTCACATCCATTTGGTAAATCTTCCACTTGTGTTGTGCTGCTATGGACAACACTGCTCTCAATGTTTCCATTCTTGCAACCAGTTCAAATGTTTCTTCATAATCTCTTCCTTGTTGCTGCTTATAGCCTTTGACAACAAGTCTAGCCTTATGCCTTTCTATCTTACCTTCAGCGTTTCTTTTGGTCTTGTAGACCCATTTCACTCCAATGACTTGCCTTTTGGGAGATCAACCAATTCCCATGTTTTATTCTTCTCTATGGCATTCATTTCTTCATCCATAGCATCTATCCATTTCTTATCTTTTATAGCTTCTTCAAAATAAATAGGATCATCTACATGACAATACAATGCAAATAAACAGTTTATACCTTCATTTTCTACCTCTTGCTCATAAATCTCATTCAAATTTCTGAATCTTTTTCCTCTTTCACTTAGTGTACTTGTGCTTGTAGAAGCACTCAAATCTGCTCCTTGTAGTGTGCTTGGATAAGCACTGCTATCACTTCTCAAGGGTGTTCTCATACCTGCTTGTGGTGTCCCTTACTGTCCTTGTGTTGGTGGAGGTGGTGCTCCTAATGAGGTGTTCCTTTTAGCCATTTCTTCCTCATCATCATCATGAGACAAACAGCTCTTCACATTGACTGTTTTCTCAATGCTTCCATCCTAAGCTTCTTCATCAATGAACTGCACATCTCTACTTATAACAAAATTCTTGGTGGATGGGCTATCAACCTGTATGCCTTGGATTTTTCACTATATCCAATAAAAATGCACTTCTCCCCCTTACTATCCAACATCTTCCTTAGATGATTTGGAATGTGTGCATAAGCCACACAACCAAAAACTCTCATGTGGGTAACATGCTGCTTTATGCCGCTCCATGCTTCTTCGGAGACTCTGTTCATTACAGCTTTTATTGGGCATCTATTCAAGATGTATGCTACAAAATGTACATCTTTAGCCCAATATTCATTTGGAAAATGTTTTGCCTTAAGCATACTTCTTACCAGATCCATGATGGTCCTATTTTTATTTTTAGCAACTCCATTTTGTTGTGGTGTGTACCTTGCTGTAAATTGCTTATGTATGCCATTTTCTCTACAAAAATGCATAAATTATTTTGAGATATACTCTCCTCCTCTATCAGTTCTTAAAACTTTTATATGCTGCCCACTTTGGTTCTCAACAAGAGCCTTAAAGTGGCAGAACTTCTCAAACACTTCACTTTTATATTTCAAGAAATACACCCAAGTTTTTCTTATGAAATCATCAATGAAAGTCAGCATATAGTGGTTTCTTGCTAGTGATGGTGTTTGCATTGGTCCACACAAATCCGAATCAACAATTTCTAAGGGTGCCTTTACCCTTATGCTCTTTCCTGATGGAAAACTTTCTCTGTGTTGTTTGCTCAAGATGTAGCCTTCACATAGGTTGTCTGGTTTCTCAATCAATGGTAATCCCTTTACCATTCCTTTCCTATGCAACAAATTCAGACCTCCAAAGTTGAGATGTCCAAATTTCAAGTGCCATAACCAGTTTTCATCTTTTGCTTCTCTCTGAAATGTCTCTTGTGTCACTGCTACCATTTCATCTCCTTTCTTCAAATCTGTTCTCATCTTGAGAGGGAACATTATGTTCCTTGTCATCTTCACTTGTGCAATGCATTTCTTTCTTGCTGGTTTATCCATGATGGTGCATACATCATCTTCGAAGAAAACATTGTACCCCTTTTGAATGAGTTATCCAATGCTCAAGAGGTTACACTTCATACCAGGCACATAGTAAACATCTGATATGGATCTCCCTTCTCCCTTCTTTGTCAAAACACTTACTCTACCTTTTCCCATGACAGAGACCTGATTGTCTATCCCCAGTAACTTGAGACTTTACATTTTCATCTAACATGTAAAATATGGCAATTTTTCCAAACATATGGTTACTACATCCTGAATCTAGAAATCGTATATATTCATTCTTTTCTTCAGTCATATTACATGCTAAAAACAACTTATCTTGGCTAATATTTTCTTTAGTAAAATTAGCACTGGGTCTATTACCCATGTCACTCTGTTTCTTCCTACATTCATTGGCATAATGACCATACTTCTTATAGTAATGACACTGGACTTGGGATTTATCATACCTTTGTCCATGTGCTTGATTTTTTCCACCTTGTTGGTTGTTGCCTTTGCCTTGGTTCTAATTTTGATTGCTTCCCCTTCCACTTGTAGGGATGTTTCTTCCTCCTTTGTTTTGGCTTTTGCCTCTTCCTTTTCCTCTGTATTTTCCTCTGCCTTGACCTCTTCCTCTTCCAAAGGACATTTGGGTCTTGAAGGCATGCTCCAAAGATGAGTGTGCATTTCTACCCAATCTTTGTTCATGTGTCATCAGTGATGCATGAAGTTCATCAACTGAAAAATTTAAGAGATACTTTGTCTCTTCAAGGGTTGTGACTATCACATCAAACCTTGAGGGTAAGCTCTTCAACACTTTCTCCACTATCCTTATTTCTTCAAGTGTCTCTCCATGAGGCCTTATCTGGGTAAACAACGCAATCACATGTGTGAATAATGAGTTTATGTTATCAAACTCTTTCATACAGAGAGTTTCAAAGTCTCTCCTCAGTAATTATAGCTTTGTTGTATTCAACTTCTCCATACCTTGATAGACAATCTGGAGGGTATCCCATGCATCCTTGGACCTCTTAGCTATTGTTATACTTGGAAACACAATTTCATGCACTACTTGATAGAGATAGAAGAGGGCTTTTGAATCCTTCTTCCTATTTCTCTTCAACAAATCCTTCTCTTCCTGTGTCAAGGCATTAAAGGTTTGTTCATCTGCTAGTTCTTCAAAACCATCTTCAATAACCTCCCATAAGTCTTGAGAGGCAAACGGGGCTCTCATGGTGATTTCCCAATAGTCATAGTTCTTCCCATTGAATTGTGGGAGTTGAGTATTTCCAATACTCGTGCTTGTGCTCGCTCCTGCCATGGCTAGCACTCTGAACTATGCTTTAAACAAACTTGACTTTGTTTTTAAATAAACTGTCTCTCTTCTTAAAAGACAAACTCTGTCTCTGAAGACTGCCCTTCTTTAAACAAAAAAAAACTCTGTTTCTTTTAGAAATACCTGGACTTTTGTTGAGCCTTCACACTATTGGAGAAATGCTGCAACAAACTCCTTCCTTCAGCTTCTTTGACACTCCTTCAAAGAGCCTGAACTAGCTCCGATACCATGTTGGAATTTCTGAATATTCCAGAACACACAAAGAGAATAAAAATTCTCCTTCTAACATAGAGAACACTTATAAAAAATTTGCTGGATAGAGATGGCACAAACTGGCTCTATTTCATTAAAATGAAAAACTATTATAAAAATGGTTCTTCCACTGAAGTGGGATTTACAAAAATATGGAACTGTTGCAACACACAGTGTCGAAAAAAAACTCTTTCTCTGTCTTTCATAAAACAAAAATTACACACATAGTGCTTACAAAACAACTCTGTTTTGCCTTCGGGCACAAAATACACACACAGTATTTTTTTTTTCCGCGTTGCTATGCTCTTTTTCTCTCTCTATTACAAATAAGCCTACGAGCTATTCTTTTATATGGCGCAACATTTAATAAAATAAAAACAAAAAAAATACAATAAGGTTTCGACCTTAATAACTTCCTCCACAGTATAAAACTTAACCAATGTTTAAAAACTTTAGACCCAGACCTAAAAAAGATATTAAACAGTATTGTAGTTCTTTTCATGTACAAAATGACCCATATGTCAGCAAGGCCGAAATCAGCGTGATCGACCTGTGATTGGTCGATGCTGGGGCCTGTTGAACTTCAAAAAAAAACTGAACCAGATTTGATAAATTTATCACGTACCAAATCCTTCCTGTGACATCATGCCAAAAACTTGTGCGATACGCCATGATTGGTCCACGTAGCTCCTGTTGTGCTGGTAGTGGAACTGGATGAGCCCTCATTGCATCCAACTCCATTTCGTAGATTGGCGATCGGCAATTTTAACACTCAACTTGTGCAGAATGCGGATAAACTTGATTCTGTGTGACTACGATAATGACGTGGCATGTATCGCATCGCGGTCCATCTAACTTAGTCTACGGGCGGTTCGGGTGATAAACTAAACATCTTATGCATGCGATATGCGAAATTGTGATAGCGGCGATATCGCATCGCAAGTGAAACAACATAAATTTTCTGCTGCAGTGGGAAACTTTAAAATGCTAAGAAGTGCGAGTTCGGAAAATGGGGTTCACTATGAAGTGGCCCTATTTAAATCAAAATTTCCACGTAAATCAAACTGTCATTTGTTGGTTGCTGGGTTTTAAAGTGCGATGAGACAGTCTTCTTAGATTGTTGTTGCGTGGTCAGAACCACGAAAATATTAATTGAAACGCCCATCAGATGACTACGGCCATCAATACGAAAATGCCTTTGCAGGCTTCATTTAAAACCAATGTTAAATGCAATGGTGGTGTGCACTCAACACACAAACATTCTGCCCCTGCTATACTCCTCTTTTTCACTGTGCAAGGCAAGAGTTGAATTTAAAAATTCAACAGGTGGGAGACCTGTAGTTCTGACAATGAGAGGGGTCTAACGGAGTTCCGGGACCCCTAAGGGATTCGAACCTGTCATTCCTCATCTTAATATTCTTATTATTTTCAATTTCAACTCCCTGCAATTTTAATTTGAATTACAATGACCTACAAGCTAAATTTTCACAAACCATCGTGACCACAACAAGCATGCCATCAACATACAAATCGCGAAGACACTAATCTCATTTCCATATTTCTCCAACCTATAAAATTCTTCTCTTCGCAGCCGTAGAACAAGTAATCGATTACGACAATATCAATATCAAACGAAGAAGAAAATGAATGATAATGTTACCGTGTGTATAAAGTAGAGGTGGGCAAAGATGAGGGAAAATGAGGAAACGAGGAATGACAGATGATGCTTTGGGAATTCATTCGACATATTCAATGGAGTGAACCAAAATCTGAAGTGGAATCCCAATCTGTGTGCTTATTTCTTCCCCAAATCACGGCGTGTAAAATTCCTACGAAAGTCAAAGAGTGACTTTGAAAATATGTATTTTCACTTTCGGAATAAAACCTTTGATTCAGTTTCGATACTTGACTATCGTTGAACATTCTCATCGACTTTTACTCCTTGTCACAGAATCTAGATGTTGAACCATTCAAAAAACCATTTTATCCTTCCCTATAATATCTATGAAGGTTCCTGAAAGTGAAATAATCGAGACGAATAAACTTTCGGCCTTTCTCTTTCTTCATTCCCGTGAAGCCAAAATGGGAATATAATCAAAGTACACGCTTATTTAAATGACTAGCCAATGTTGACTTATAACATTCATCGACTTAAAACCTTTAATTCGCCTTTTAGCAAGGCTAGCTAGCGTTCCCTGAGTATTAAATTTTGAAAGGTTTAGTTTAATTATTAAACTTTGAAAAGGAACAACGAGTTAGGCTTATTATCCATAATCTATATATTGGTTCATTATAATAAGGTAGTAATAAGGTATTTAGTTTAATTATTAAACTTTGAAAAGTAAGAACGTGTTAGGCTTATTATCCATACTCTATATATTGGTTCATTATAATAAGGTAGTGATAAGGTAGTAAGAAAATATGTTTGAATAGATTATTATAAAAAAAGATGTTTGGATAGATTATTAAATAATTTTACTGGTCAGCTCTACGAAAGAGAGTCTGAACCAGGAGAGTCTGGCTTCTACAGAACACTCTACATTATCCATATAATTCAGGCATTATATAGCACACAAGATCTAGGGAAGTTAGAGCGATACCCTAAGAAATAGAAACTAGTCCTATCCTAAGGTACCAACTCACACTAAAATAGAATATTCTCTGTTATCTTCAACACTCCCCCTTAATGGAGAAGGGGTTCACAAATATGCCTAACATCTCCCTAAACATTACAAACTTAATTTTTCCAAGAGGCTTAGTGAAAATGTCTGCAACATTATCATACATTTTACAATATACAAGATGAATTTATTTCGATTGAACTTTCTCCCTAACAAAGTGGAATTGTGTATCAATGTGTTTAATGTTCTTGTTCAACACTAGACTGTTAGCAAGTTTGATTGGACTCTGGTTGTCACATCTTATTTTTGTTGCATCTCTCTATTCATCCCAACATCCTAGAGAAGTATCTACAACCAAACTACCTCACATGTTGCTGCACACATGGCTTGATACTCTTCTTCCGCTGAAGACAAGGAAACTGTGTTATGTTTCTTACTACACCATGTAATCACCCTGGATCCAATGCTGAATGCATATCCCGTTATGGATCTTCAATCGTCTACATTTCCAGCCCAGTTGGAATCTGAAAATCCTGTCAATCTAACATGAGAAGAATCAGTATAAATAATACCATAATCTACAGTTCCTTATTGGTACCTTAAAACACCTTTTGCTGGATTCTAATGACTCTCAAGTGGTTTTGATATGTATTGACTTAGCACACTGACTTCATAAGAAAAATATGGTCTGGTAGTGGTTAGGTAGATTAGGCTCCCTACCAGTTGTCTATAGAGTGTCGCATCTGCCTCTTTAGAGCCATCCTCACTCTGAAGTTTAATGTTCTACTTTAGTGGTATTTTTGTAGCCTTGCACTAATCCATCCTGAATCTTTCCAGTAGAATTCTGACATACTTACCCTGGGACATAAAAAAATTTCCTGAATCTCTCCATATCTCGAGACCCAAATAATATCTCAATTCAATAAGGTCTTTCATTTCGAACATCTATGACATTTTCTGCATGATTTATTTGATTAGATCAACAACATCACCCGTAGTAATTAGATCATCTACATATAAAGAAATCAACACTATGTGCCCCTTTTCATCTTTCATGGTATACAAATTAGGATCGTTTTTTCTTCTATTGTAACCATATTGCAGAAAAAATGAATCAATCTTTTCATATCATGATATGGGTGCTTGTTTTAGTCCATATAGAGCTTTCTTTAATCTACAGATTAAATGTTCTTTCCCTTTTTGGACAAAACCCTCGGGGTGCTCTAAATAGACCTCCTCTTCCAATTCCCCATTTAGAAATGCATATTTTACATCTAGTTGGTGAATCATACAATGCTTCTTAATAGCTAATACAATCAACATTCTGATAATGTTTACTTTAGCTATGGGGGCGAAGATTTCTTCATAGACAATACCTTCTTTTGTGAATACCCCTTTGCTACCAATCTAGATTTTAATTTATCTATGGTTCCATCTGCATTAATCTTGGTTTTATACAACCATTTACACCCTATGTTTTCTTTCCCTTCAGGAAGTTCAACCAACTCCCAAGTGTTGTTTTTTAGGATAGATTCATATTCCTGTTCCATAACTATTTTCCATTCACTACATTGATTTGCCTCTCTGTAAGTAGAAGTTTCAACAACATTTATCATACTACTTATAAAGGCATTTTCCCTGTTTCTAGCAAGCAATTGAATCTGCTTACCTAATCTTCTAAGCTTTGGTGTAGCTTCCAGCCCATTCTGACTTTCCTTTAACGTACTCGGCTTGATTGTTGTATCTAGATTCTCTGCTTCTGCCTCTTTCTTCTGATCCTGGATGTTACCTGTTTCTTCACTTTCTTCCACCAAACATGGAATATCCCATTCCTCATTGCGCTTATTAGATTCATCATAAAATTTCTCATGGAATATGACATCTCTACTAACAAAAATCTTGTCAGTAGAGTGATTAAATAATATATAAGCTTTAAATTTTGAACAATACCCTACAAAGGTACATCTTATGGCTTTTGAATCTAGTTTTCTTTTGTATTCCTTTGGAATGTGGGCAAATGCTTTAGACCCAAATACTCTTAAATGTTTTACTGCAGTTTTAAATCCATATAATGCTTCAAAAGGGGTTTTAAACTAGAGACTTCTTGTAGGACTCCTATTTTTCAAATAAATTGCAGTATTCAATGCTTCAGTCCAAAAAGCATTCGAAATATCCTTACCTTTCAACATGCTCCTAACACACTCCACCAATGTTCTGTTCTTTCTTTCCACTACTCCGTTCTACTGAGGAGTATGTGTAATATCCCATGGTCTTTGCAGTACATGGTAATTTCTTCCTTCTTGTATTCTCCCCCTTGATCAGAGCAGAGAATTTTTATGTGCTTCCCTATTTGATTTTCAATCATATACCTGAACTGCTTAAAGTATTCAAATGTTTGGCTTTTCTTACTCATGAAATATACCCAAGAAAACTTTGTGCAGTCATCAACAAATAGTAAAAAATACAGAGCACCTCCTAATGACTTTGTTTGCATGGGTCCACAAAGGTCTGTGTGCACTAATTCAAGTATGTCTCTCTTTTTCCTTTCTACTCAAACATGGAATTCTTCTCTATGCATATTTCTTAATGCACAAGCATCACAATCAGTAAGCACTTGTTTTAATATAGGAAGATCTCTTACCATTTCCTTTTTCTGAAGTAACAGCAAGTCGTTGTAGTTGATATGACCAAGTATTTGGTGTCACAACTCTTTTGTAGTCAAACTCGATGCTGTCAAAGCTTGATCCAGTGTTGTTCTCACATCCAATTTGTACAGACCTCCTGTTTGAATTCCTGAAACAATAGTCTTCATGCCATCCAACAGATATTTAATATAACAGTTAGATTTAAAAAATTCAACCTTCAGATCCTAATCTGTAATCATGGATACATAAATTGGATTCTTTGTCAATTCGAGAACATACATTACAATATGAGTATATCTAACATTACCATTAGGTAAAATAATAGAAATTTTCCCGCACCCTTTGATGTGATGACATCTATCATCACCAAGGTAGATTTTTGCTCCATTGTTGATTTCTTTAAAATCTTTGAACCATTGTCTGTTCCCCGTTATATGTGTGGATGCTCCCAAATCTACATACCAGGTGTCTGCATCGACATTCTCACCAAAGTCTTCCATGAATAATATGAAGTCTTGAACATGGTCATCATTTGCAAAATGATCTGTATGTCTTTTATTCTTCTATTGTTCTTCATGAAATTTCTTCTTCCTGGACTCCTTAACAATATGACTGATTTTTTTGCAATAAAAACAGTTAATTACATAGTTTTTTTTATTCGGATGCATACCTTGAGTTTGATTCGATCATTTCTGTGGATTTCCTACTTTTTTCTATGATGGATTTCCTTTTCCTTTGAAGAATTTCTTCTTCGCCATTAGTGCCAGATGTTGAGTCAGATAGAGGTGACTTTTTGCGACAACTCTATTGTACCTTCATTTAATTATCAACCCGAGGTAAGTCTTTTATTTCAAGAGTGTCACCATAGTATATGCGAGTTAACTGATCTACGAGTATTATTTGACAATGTTCAGAAGGAATTACTAACTTTGGAAGCTTGTTGATCCTAAGGAAGATGTCTTAGATGGATATTTTAGCCTAAAGCTAAGTAAGGGAAATTGATGTTTCTCTACTGGAATAAAACAACAGTTCTATTAAACTGAACAACAGTCTAGATAAATCAAGTAGGAATTGAAATGACAGTAATGAAATTAAGCAGAACAGTAGTCTAACTAAATTGTTTGAGACATGGAATTGAATTGAATCGATGATCTAGCAATCTAAGCAGTAATGAAGCAGATATTCAGCTAGCAATATAACTAGAATGGTGACTAGCTATGCAATAATGAAACAGTAGTTAAAGAATATGACTAGTTGTGCAATAATGAAACAATAGTATAACTAAGCAATACGGCTAGTTGTGCAATAATGAAACCATAGTAGAACTAAGCTAGTAGTAATGAATAGCAATAGAACCAAACGGGTCAAATTACTCAGACAACTATCATTAAGTAATTTTGCAATGGAGTTCTCTGTAAGACTTAATTAAACAACATCAATCAATTGGTGAATTGTTTTATTATGCCACACCGTGCATGGAGATGCAGAATTTTGAAATCAATCCTTTTACAGCCTTGAAATTGACTATCATGACAACAGACGAACCAGTATTAACAAATAATTATCACAAACAAGATTGCACTTGTCTCATTCTAAGAACGCAATGACCAATGATTCATTAAAGAAGAGAGCTGTAATTATATCAATGGAAATGTGTGTTAAATTGCACCAAGTTTACATATATCAATTCTGTAACTTTTTAGAACATGGAAACGTGCGTGGAGCTCCTGGAGGTTGGGCCCAGACCTACAGAAGCCTTAGCATTGAGGAAACTTCAGAAGATAGTTACTCAAAACTCTCTGTTACATCCAGGAATGCTACAAAATATAATTACAAAAACTATTCAAGATTTTCTATTATTGGATTTCCTCTCTCATTCTGTTCTTTGACCCTATAAAGGCGATCTTCGAAATTTCAAGAACGTATCTTAAACGACAGCCCGCTATGTATGGCTATTGTTTGAGTTCTTAGACTCAATCTACTCACTCGCCTTCTATTGGCCGTTTGGGCTGCTTTGTGCTCGCATCCGTCGATTGGCTTTCTTTTGCTATCGGTTTAAGCATTCCTACTTTCCTGCAGGTAAAGACAAAAAGAGTCAATTCCTTATTATAAATCGTCCTTTCTATCGTTAGTCTAATTGTTCCTATTTTTATGATTTGCATTCCTTATCGTTAATATGAGGAGGGATTTCTTTGAAATTACAATACGATTTGTAGTATTTAATGGGTGAAAATCATACCTTAATCTGGGCCCAACATGCTCCCCTACTTACCTTGTTACATGTCCTCATGCAAACAAATGATTAAGATACAATTGTGTTAAAGAATAGGCGGGGTAGGGTCTCTCATTGGGTGGTCTGTAGCCTCGCTTTCTTTTCATGAGTGTGAAGGAAGGTACTGTGACTCCTTCTGGTAACTCATAGTCGTGATTATACTCCTCGGGGGGATGCCAGAGGAGTGGAGTCTGATATCTATAACCCAGCCAGGCGGGCCCCATGCTGTAGACTAAACTGGTGTATAAACAGAATCTGGAAGCAGCAGCCTTGAAGTTCCTGTAATTGAATGGCTCCCTATTTTTTACATTATTCGTAGAGGCCATCCACTGTTGTTTAGATGCTACTAGGGCTGCTTAACGGTTGTCTTCAATGTAATCTCATGCATTTTCAATGACATCCTTATGTAGAGGACCTAATCTAGACTTCACACCCAGCCTTTTCATGAAATTCTGATGTCAGATGATCAACTGCATGGGTTTCATAGGCTCCCCCCTGACCCATAGTTCCAGATTATGTTCTCTTTTCTGAAATATGCCATAATATTTGGCCCACCTGATTTGGTTTCTGGCAAATGAAAGAAAATCTTGTAATTGAACATCTCCTATGAAGGGGCCGGGGTTGCCATCAGTGTCATTTTCTAAAAATAAATTGTGCATGTAGAGCTCACATAAGAGGTGTTGAATCTGCTCATCCTGGTCATGATAGCATTGGACAAATTCCTCTATAGTCATAAAGGACGTGGATTTCCCTGCTCTTACAGATTTGACTTTCAGAAGTATGTACCGCTCTATTAGGAATAGGGTGTACTTATTTGTCGGTGACCTACATGATAAAGCATCATCATATAGAGAGAAAATTGCAGAGATCTACTTTTTGGCTTCCTCTACCTGCCTTTGTATTGTTTTAACTTTTTCCTGCTCACTTCTAAGCTGGGCAAATGTCTCATCTTCAGTAAGAGAGAGGTTGGTGAATTTCTTTTGTTGTGCCTGGTGCTCTTGTAATGGCACTACCTCCTTCTTGTACCATGACAGTTCAAGCCGTACTTGTAATAACTCATTTTGTATTCTTTGCCTAACAACTATTTCTATTAAATGAGCATAGGTAGGGACTTCCTCTATTTGGATCCCTTTGTCCTCCAGAATTTTCTGCTCAGTTTGGGTGGAAGTTTCAATGTTGTTTGTTTCTTCTATCTGTATTTCAGCTTCAGTGGTGGTTGTCAAAGTGGTTTGTATTCCAATTTCCATAGTAATTGTCAGTTCTGTTTGGGTTCCTATAGTGGAAGTTTCTGCTTCTGACTTCCTAACCCTTCCTTTTCTTTTCAACTGCTTCTTCAAGTTTTTTACCAGCTTCTTCAATATTTTTATAGGTCTTCCTCAAATTTTCAATTTTTCTCATATATGAACCTTCCCTTGTTTTTAGAGGTGGCAGGGGAGTAGAATTCTCTTCCTTAAGGGTAAGGTCTAGAATGGTGTTTCCAATTACTTCTTCAGAATTTCCCTCAGTATGAGAGTCTTGACAGGGAGGAGCAATGCTACCTCTTGGTGACAAGGGAACTGTCTCTGTGTGAGAGCTTTGTTCCATGAGGACAGTGTCACCTGAATCAGCCTATGATTCCAATTTTTCGTCTGTCTGTCCTTCACCGTATACTTCATAATTATTAATGGGAGACAGGGCTTCGTTCTCTTGTAGTTATTCTTGGTCGGATAGGATATCCATGTGACTAGAACTGTTGGGGGAGGTAGTTTTATCAAAAAATTCTTCTTGCTCCCCTACTTCCGATGAGTTCCTTAATTTGGGGTTTGTCCTTACTTGCCCTAGGACTAGGGCCATTTCCTCCTCAAATCCTTGTAAGGGTGCCTGAGATGGTTTTGCTCCATCTATAACGTTCAAAGTTACCTGGGGTGTTCTAGCCCATTTTTTTCTGTTTGATTCTGATGTTGAGGCTCAAATTCTTTTTCTTTTTGGAGGATTTACCCTAGGGGGCTCGGTTTCAACACCCTCGGGGTTAACTTTAGGTTCCTGCACTTCTGGGTTAGCTTCTAGGTTGACAAAATTGTGCCATGCTAGATGTTATCTATCTAGCTCATGAATAATGATTAACTTTATTAATCCTTTGTGACTAACCACTGATTGGGGCCTCTTAGATTTCCTCAGTTGAACAACGGTATCATGCAATACAGAATTTAAAAAGGCAGGCAAATTTATTGAAATTTTATATTTGAGTGCAGCTAAGAGTTTAAGTTGTCGAGGTTTTATCGTTTCTCAATGTCCTTCGCGTGTTATGAATCTTTGGATGAATACCGCCAATTCTTGCCATGGCTGGTGTAAGGAAGTGGGAGCAATCCCTCTAGCTTTTCATTCCAGTGGTTCGTCTGGGTCCTAGTATAGCACTATTGCTTCTCGTAGGAGTATATGCTTTTCTACCCATCTTTCCCCTCATGCTGGTATTCCAGAAACTGCTGCTATGATTTCTTCTGTGAAAGGTATGGTTCAGAAGTTCACTGTGGTTTGTCCATCCCGCAAATTTTGCAGGAATTCGATTGCAA